>CM061045.1:39191936-39390448 GCA_030762985.1 Adelphocoris suturalis
GTGATGATAGGTTAAAGGATAAATCGCTTTTTAAAAAAGTTGCGATTTATTTATACAGGAAAATTACAGGTGGAGGCTAGGAACACACGGTTACGTGACTGGGTTCAGAGGAAGACTGACGAGTCGCGCTCGGTGTCTCCTATTTATAGCTTCTGGTTCGGCTGATGTGGGTGAAGCCTACATCAGCAGGTTTTATTTCAAGAGAGGCGGTTTATTATTACGTAACGCGTCCCCCCTAGGATGAAATTTTAGGCTGAAAAGGATCTGACTCTATAATTTTGATTGAATTTTAAATTTTCTGAATTGAGCAACCCCACATCAAGTTTACCTAATCCGTGTGTTTTACAATATGATAAGTAAAAATGTAAAAAGTATTTGAATTAAATTGATTCACTTAATATGAACATGGATTAATTATAAGAATACAATTGATAGTACAATACAATACTACAATACTACAATACAATATTACAATACAATACTACAATAGTAGTACAATACAACGATCAGGATAATAGTACAATACAATGATTGGAATAACAATCATAATTATTTAAATGGACGTTGTACAGCAATTTAGGTATTTAGCTATTAGAGTTTCTGTTGAGGATTTGGTAGTACTTTACTGCGTTTAGGCATATTATTGATCCTACGATGATATACAGGAGTACTGTCCAAATACTGGGGATCGAGTAAGGTTTTAAGCTCCAGTGAGTTATTGGGCGGACGTCTTGTAGGTTGATGTTTTTAAGCTCTAGGTTTTTAAATTGAATTTCCTTAGTCGGTCGTTGTATGTCCGTAAGCGTTATGTGGGCGTCTACAATTAATTGTGGTCGGCCGGCTGTTTCACTATGGGGGGCGAAAAGCGTCTGGTTCTGGTAAGACAAGTGGTGCTTACCCGGTGAGGCTAGGTAAATACCGTGGAGGGTTTTGGTCTCTACTGTGTTGTCTTGGGCTATGCTAATAACATCTCCTTTAGGAAAAAATAGGAGGTAATTGTTTATATCTAGCATGAGCTTGACATGGTTGTTATCGGTAATAAGTTTTACATACTGACATTTAGTGGTGGAACCAGTGAGGAGGAATTCTGTTTCACATTCGGGGTGAAATGGTGAAATTAGAAAGTTTGGGCATAATCGTATATGTCCAGGTGGACATGGTTGGGACAACGGATAGGTTCTAGTACTTGATTTTAAGTGATATTTAAGAGTGGGTACTATGGTCATATATTCGGAATCAATGAAAGTGGGTATTGATTCTATGCTGTACATCTCATAGTCGTTTGGGTCTACTATGGGTATATCCAGAAAATAGATTATTTCTTCAATGCCTACGTAGCATCGAACTCTGATGTGTGTTTGGATTTCGAACAAATTTTTTCCTTGGAAATCTAAAAATTTATTGCCGTAATATGTGCTTAGTTTTTGAAGTTCGTCAAAAAGTAAGTGTGGTTTAATTATGCTAGGGTGAATTGAACCTGTTCTGCAAGCTGTTAAGGAATTTTCTATATCTTGAATTATATCGGCAATCATATTGAGTACTATTTGATGGTGTTCTAACGTCGCTCTGGTTATCGCTAATGTCGAGTAATTTGGATTTTGATGTTGTAATGAAATCAGTTCCCTTTTTAATTCAACGTTGTTTTGGGCAATGGCTTCAACTATTTTATCAAAATTTTCTTGGACCGCGGTGTTAATTGAAAATTGAGCTTCTAGTTGGGAATGGAAGTCCTTTTGGTTTCGTTGAATTTGTTCCAGGATGGAGTTATACTTTTGTTCGTCTTGTGCATCTAAGTTACCTGTTATGAATTTAACCAATGATCCTAATCCGTTGATTAGTCCACGTTTGTTTCTTTTGGGCGTCCACGGGATGTGAATGTCACTCAGTTTTTGTTCAATTAGTTCGAGGGTTGAGTTTATTGTGTGCATTAGGAGTTGGGTTTGACTGTGATCTAGTGTGGATTGTGTCGATTTTTGCAAGGTTTTTATGTAAGTCTCTTTCATCGATTGTGTTCTAGAAATGAGTTCGGTTAGGTCATAATGGTGTGTGAGTGTGTGGTATCCTTCCACTATTTTTGTCGGTCCCAGACGGCTGGCTAGTAATCCCGGGTTGAGGGTTATGTTTTTGATGGTCTGGTCTGTCGAGTCTGTCTGTCCGAGGAGAAAGACGAGTAATCCATGGACGAGGAAAAAGGTTTTCCTGTAACATTTAGAGTAAGTCCGTTTTTAGGATTTCGTAACAGATCTGTTCTCTTAATGTTTGGGCGTCTAGAGTTTTAGGGAGTTGTTCGTTAATCGTAAGGAGTTTTGCGAACTGGCATAGGAAAACGCCACAATCGTTTCCGTTGTTCTGTTGGGGTGTGTTAGGTGGAGTCGAAAGTTTCCAGTTCTGTGTGTCTAGTGGTGTTCCCCTCTTGTCTAGGTGTTCACTTTCTAAGTAGCGGATTATGTCTTGTAAAATTTCGGTTCCGTCCTTGTTCAAAGAGTCGTAGTAGTTTATTTGTTTTGTTTTTGTTTTAATTTCGATTAATCTCCAGTGGGAGGATTTGAAAATGGGGATCAGGATTATGTCTTTGCTAAATATGTCCGACTTTTTGGTGTATTTTCGAACTCGTTCGTAACCGCCAAATTTGTAGGATACGTATAGGAAGCTGTTGAAAGAGTAGGATTTTGGTAGGTTGTCGTTGCGTCGGCTTCGTTCGTCTATCAGTTCCATGTAAATGTTAATTACTACGTCATTCAGCCAGTTATTGTCTTTTAGGGTTATCAAGTCTTCGCGTGTCACCTTTAGTCCGAATTTACTTGCAAGGATTTCAGTTTTGTCTAGTTTAGGGTCCCATGCGTTTGCTACTGAGTCCGTAAATTTTTTGGGGCGTCGTACGTTTGAGATGTGGATTTTCTCTTGGGTATTGTGATGACGGGGAATTATTAATGCAGTTTTAAGTTCTGGATTAATTGCTTTGACGTGTTCCTGATTGAATTTCGGTCTGGTTTTGGATTGTTTTTGGACCGTTTTTACGTAAATTTCCGGTGGAATTGCGGGAATTTCTTCGCGGCCTTCATTCTTCTTTTCTATGTATTTCTCTTTTGCAGAATGAAGTTTTTCACCTACTTGGGCGTATAGAGCTTTCATTTTTTCCTTGTGGGAAGAAAGATAGCTGTTAGCCACGATTTGATCTATGTTCAAGTCTAGTAAGGTGTCCGGTTTTACGTGTCCGTATAACAGTTCGAAAGGGGTTAACTTGGATATCGAGTGAATTGAGTTATTGTAAGCCAGTACGGCGTATTTGACTTTGGTGTTCATAGTCGATTTTTTATGCTCATTTCTTTCATTCAATATCCTAATGTGTTCTATTAGAGTGGAATGGAAACGTTCGATCAGACCATTGGAGTCTGGGTGTTGGGAAGATGTGAAGTGTATGTTTATGTTGTGTAGTAACAGAAATTCTCTGATTATGGAGTTTTGAAATTCTGGGCCGTTGTCTGCTACGATGGTTTTGGGGATTCCATAATTGGTAAAGTGAGTTAGTAGTGCGTCCACAATGTCTAAGGCGTTCGATGATTTTAAGTTATAAGCTTGTGCATGTCGGGAGAAGGAGTCTATAACGGTTAGAAATTTTGAGCCTTCTAGGGTCATTTTGTCGATATGTATGGTTTCTAAAGGTCGTGAAGCGGTTGGTGTAACATTATATTTGACTTTGATCGGGTTCCGATCGTATTTACATCTTACACAGATGGTGCAGTTGTTGATAAATCTTTGAATGGTTTCCTTCATGTTGGGCCAATAATGAGTTCGCTTCAGGTGGTTGTAGGTTTCTTCAATGCCACGATGGTTGGTTAGGCCTTCGTGATATTTTTTGATTATTTCTGACCTTTTGTTTTCGTCGGTTATGTCCTCTAATTTTTTGGTGTATTTTGTCATTGTTATTTCCGAAAAGGCAAAATTTTTCGTCATGATATTCGTAAACTGTTCATAAATGTCTTCTGTAAAATAAAGTCCGTATTTAATTTTGGGTAGGATGTACTCTTTTACGAATTTTATGGTATCTGATTCTAAGTTATTTTTATTTAAGTAAACGGTGATTCTATTCTTATTTTCAAATATTTTTTCGACTTTGACAGGGTCTTTCATCGGGAGTTTCGTTAAGTTGATTACGACTTGGTGGTTACAATTATTGACTGGTTCGTCTCTAATTGGAATAGCTACGATTGCATGACCTATGGCGTTAGAGTGAATCGTGCTGCTAGGGTTGGATTGGGAATCATTGCATTCGTCGTCAGAGTCAAAATTTACGATTATGGAAGCGGGGAGTGTCTACGTCCTTGTCTGTCATTCGGAGGAGGGATTTTGGAGTTAAGGCTTCAAAAAATACGTCGACTGCTTTGTCGGCTTCAATGGGCTCGTTTTCGTTGTTGTTCAGTAGTTCAACACGAGAAAGGGCGTCAACGTTGGAATTCAACGTTCCTTTCTTGTAAACAATGTCGAAGTCGTAAGCTGACAATTTTGTGCGCCATTTGAATAGTTTAGAGCCGGGTTCTTTTATAGAATATAACCATTGCAAGGGTCTGTGGTCGGTGTGAATTTTAAATTTTCTACCGTAGAGGTACGGTCGAAAGTATTGTACGCCCCAAACGACTGCAAGGAGTTCTCTCTCTATTGTGGAGAGGCGTTTCTCGGAATCGCAGAGAGTCCTTGACGCGTAAGCTATCGGCTTATCGTGTCCGTCAACCGTCTGGCTCAGCACTGCTCCAACCGCAATGCCGCTTGCGTCCGTTGTTAAGTGAAATAATTTTGAGAAGTCTGGGTATTGCAGGATGGGTTCGTTAGTCAGTAAATTTTTGCAGGTTTCGAATGATTCCGCGTATTCGGGGTCTTTCGTATCAATTTTGCTTCCTTTCTTTAAGCATTTTGTCATGGGTTTGGTAATTTTCGCGAAATCTTTAATGAATTTTCTGTAATACCCTAGTAGTCCTAAAAATGATTTGATTTCTTTCGTGGTGGTTGGAATGGGATAATTTTGAATGGCTTTGATCTTGTCGGGGTTCGGTTTTACGCCGTTTGGGGTGATTATGTGACCTAAGTATGCAATTTCTTTGCGTAGGAATTCGGTCTTGTCAAGTTGTACCTTGAGGTTTGCTTTGCGCAATCTCTTGAATACTTCCTCAAGACGGGTGATGTG
Organism: Adelphocoris suturalis; assembly: GCA_030762985.1. Lineage (NCBI taxonomy): Eukaryota > Metazoa > Arthropoda > Insecta > Hemiptera > Miridae > Adelphocoris > Adelphocoris suturalis. The sequence goes on from CM061045.1 coordinate 39,197,116, forward strand.
TTCCTGCAAAGAAGTACTGTACACGATGATATCGTCGAGGTAAACACAACAGTACTCATTCGTGATACCACGTAAAACACTATCCATCAGTCGTTGGAATGTGCTTGGCGAGTTTTTGAGGCCAAATGGTAAACGATTGAATTCAAGATGGTAAGTAGGTGTACTGAAGGCTGTTTTTGCAATACTTTCGGGACTCATTTGAATTTGGTGAAATCCGGATTTAAGATCAATCACACTGAAATACTGGCATCTGCCTAATTTATCTAACAATTCCGAAATCTGAGGTAGCGGGTATCGGTCTTCGATTGTTTTTTCGTTGAGTTTTCGATAATCGATCACGATTCGAAATTTAGGTTTGCCACTAGCGTCAGCTTTTTTGGGGACGATCCAAATTGGGGCGTTCCAGGGGCTTTCGCTATGTTGGACAATTCCTTGTTCTAACATATCCTCGATTTGCCGGTCTACTTCTTGTCTATAGATTTCTGGGAATCGATAATTACGGGCATGAACGGGTATTTCATCTGTGGTTCGGATTACATGTTTAATATTGTGGGTGAAAGATAAGGGTTCATTATCCTGATGGAAAACATCGGAATATTTATTAACTAAATCTGTGATCATTACCTTTTCTTCTTCATTCATGTGATTTAGGCGTAATTTAGATATGTCAAAAGTGAATTTAGAATTTTCATCGAAAATGTTGTTTAGCGATTCTACAGGGATTTCATCTAAAGTTTCTACTTCTATGGGGGAAATTTGGGAGAATTTGCCGGAAGTTGGTTTTGGATTTAAAATTCGCACGTTGGTTTCATAGTCTTCGACGTGAACCAAGCACTCGGGGATTTCCATCTCTCCTATTTTTAAGTAGGGGAGGACAGCATCTCCTTGTTCGAGGTTTTTGACTCTAATCTTGATTTGCTGGATGGATCTAGCATCTATCATGTGGGTTTCCGCATGTTCAGTGCCTAGATATTTCAGCGGGATATTTAGGTACGGGGTGAGCAAGTAGTCCTCGACTAAATCGATTTTTGCTCCTATGGCTTTCAGGTTGTCTATCCCTATCAAGAGGTCGAATTTGTCGTGGAATTTAAATATGTTGAATTTTAAATTTAGATTTTTCTGTCTGAAAGCGTCTCCGCAGGGCACTAGAGTAGTATGGCTGCCTCGCGAAGAACCGTGGGCGGTTCTGACGAAAAATGGCTCTAATTTGCGTTTATTTGGGAAGAAATATTCTGCGATTTCAGGGTTTACATAACTGGTTGTGCTTCCGGTGTCTATTAGAATTTTCAAGTTGAATTTTGGTAGGTCTATATACGGGAGTTCACTAATGGTTTTCTTGTTTAAGTTCATTAAGTCGTATTGGGGAATTCTGGGTCGCTTTCCTCTAAAAAATGGGGGCTATCGAATTCGTTTTCTTCTACTGGTTGGTATACGTCCGTTTCGTAAGTTGTGTCTTCGCAAATTTCGGGGTCGTCAGATTGTATATCGGATACTTCAACGTTGTTGAAGTTTGGATTAGATGTGCGCCAAGACATGGGTGTCGGTTTTCCTGATGGGTTAGGGACGTTTTGTCTCGTGGGCGGTGCATTTGGTTTTTGGTTTGAAGGCTGAGGGCTCGAGTTTGGTTTTGAGGAATTTGCCTGAGGGGCTGATTTTTGGTTCTGGTTATTTGTATCCGATTGGAATAATTTTGGCTTGAATAACCGTGATTTGGTCTGAAATTTGACGGGTTATTAGGTTTTTGTGAGGTGTTTGGCGATGGTCGTGAAAAATTTTGATGTGGCTTGTTCTGATTATATGACCTGGTTTGCGATGAATTTTGAGAACTTTGAGGGGTCTTAGTTTTGTTGTTGCAAAGCATCTGATAGTCGTTCGTTAGCCATGACAGCGCCGTGTTCAAATCGGCGGGCTGTCTCGTTCTCAAGATGCTGCCAAGGGGTTCTTTTAATTGTAGTAAGAAACAGCGAAGTGCTACTTTCTTATAATTCATGATCAAAATTTCGTGATTTGGGACATCGTGAGTTTGGAGGTAAGCGATTAGGAGATTTAGGGTTTTAGTTATTTTATCATGGAATATGAAGGGTGATTCCCCTTCATTCTGTTTTGACGTGACTAACTCAATTAATAGGGTAACGTCGTCTCTACGATCCGTGTAGGTCTCAATTAGGGCCTGCCTGATTTGTTCGTAGGTTGTGAGATTTGCCGAAAAAATCTGTTCCGAGGCGGGGGATACAATTTTAGCTTTAATTGCGTTGATGATCATTACATTTTGAAAGTCTAGAGGGTCATTGTTGTTGAAAAATTTATTGTGGATTTGTTGGGTAATTTCCAAGAAATGATTTAGTGTTTCAGGGGAACCTTTAAAGGTCGGAATCAGGTCCAAATGTTCCTTTTTCAAAGTGGGTAAGTCATTGTTAGTGGGTCTCTGTTCCCTAGGCGAAATCACCTGGTTTACAAGTAAATTCTGTATTAGGGCGGTCAGTTGGCCTATCTGTTCCGTCTGGTGGTTAATAATTCCTACATAGTCAGTCGGTTGAATTTGAACGTTTTGGGTTCCTGAAGTTCCGTCCATTTCGGGTATCGTTTGAAAATTTCTAGGAAAGAGTGTTAGATCAAGCCAGGGGAAGCTGGCGTGAGGGAATTTTTTGTTGTGTTTTGGAATTTTGATTTATCTTTTCAGACGAAAATTTCGTCTTATAAATCGACTCGAATGGGTTTCAGTTATTGATTAGTTTGTAGCTGTAATACAAAAATTATAATATACAAATAATATTCATTAATTAATCATGCAAATGAGACAATGAAAAATTAAAATTAGATGTCTTATTTGTAAACTGAAGGTCACGGTCGTAAGAGATCCGAGAGCGTCTTCTTCCAGCCGGGAATTCTTGGTAGAGATTACGGAGGATTTTTAAAGGGCTTGATAAGGCAAGCGGGTGTACGTGCAGATAGCAAGAGCGGTCTGCGTGCGGGTCAGGTGACGAGGTGACAACTTGATATGCCTTCAAGTTGACGATAAAATGTTTTAGTCTTCGCGACTTATTGTTTGAGATACGTTCGTTCTCGAACGATTTGAAAATTAAGGTTGATTCGAAATGTTTCGAATGGGGTTTTGTGACGGTGAAATTTGGGAGAGTGAATGTGCTTTTCACTAGTTGGGAAAAAGAAATATGCTTTTTCTTCTTCCAAATTCGGGGAAAATGTTAATATGTTAATTGATTTGGGTTTACTCACGCTGGAGCCGTCATCTGCCAACGTGAGGAGTCTTCTCTGTTGAAATTTGTCCGCCGGGTCCTGTTGATGCCTTCTGCGTGCCTGTTTGGTACCTTCTTCGTGGGTAGTAGGGTCTGGTGGAGTCCGGGTCCTTTTGATATTCCCTCAAAAAGGTCCTGGTTTCTTCACGTCCTCATAGACTGCGCCAGTGATGATAGGTTAAAGGATAAATCGCTTTTTAAAAAAGTTGCGATTTATTTATACAGGAAAATTACAGGTGGAGGCTAGGAACACACGGTTACGTGACTGGGTTCAGAGGAAGACTGACGAGTCGCGCTCGGTGTCTCCTATTTATAGCTTCTGGTTCGGCTGATGTGGGTGAAGCCTACATCAGCAGGTTTTATTTCAAGAGAGGCGGTTTATTATTACGTAACGTATATATATAATAAACACAAATTTTAGAAAAAACAATAAGTTACACCATAAACTATTTTTTATATTTCAGCTTATTTGCCGTTTCCAAAATATGAAGAAGGTAGTGGTGCTTTGAGGGTTGAGAAATTGTAGATTAGGCTTCTCAAGTTTTAATTTCTTATATTGAATAAAATTTTCGAAATCTGGGGGGTTTTATCACCCATTGTCTTGTTGTCTCCTTATGTATGTAAGGTTGTCGAAATTGCAGAGATTTTAGCGTTAAATTGAGAGATTGGAGGGAGGAGGAACATTTATTTTTACATTGATAAAAGGAATTCCTTTTATCAATGGACGGAGCCTTAAATGTTTGCAGTGAGGGATGAAGAGTGTCACTGGACCCATTGGCAGTACGATCTACCCTTGCTGTCACTTCCCAGTCGTAGGTATTTGTTGCAAGGTAACTTCATATGTTTCGATCCTGGCAACCGCTTTGTCAATAGATCACCGATCATGTTATCTGTTGGCTTGTATATCTTTACTTTTATCCCAGATTTCAATGGTGTGCTGACTGGTCTTGAATTTCAAAGCCGAACTGTTCGATGATATAATTTATATATTCATTTTCACTTGAATTCAGTGTTTCATCTTGACTGTTTTTTTGTTTTTTTCTTCTTCCAGATATCCTTTAGTTTTCTCTGGACGGGAAAGAGCTCCATCTAACTACTAGTGCATCAGCAAACCCTGTGTACTCATCATGCAACAATAGACATGAGAACATTCTGTATTTCTTGGTTTGTTCGTCGTATTATTAATTTTTCTGGGTCTTCCAGATTTTCCTGGTTCAGTTCATTCAATTCAATACACACATGTCACCATGTTACCATTCCATTATTGTGAACATTTGTTTCGGGTTGATACTCGTACAGACGTTCTCCAGCTGCGTGGATACGTTCTCCAGCTGCTCGAATCGTATTCAAGCAATAGAGAACAGACAGTTCATGTAGGAAACTCAAAAAGTGACAATGCCTTTATTGAGGATTATGGCTGCTCCCTAGGTACCTCGATTGGGCCAATACTGTTCCTTATTTACATGAACAGTCTTGCATCGCTGCCTTACAAGGGGATCGTCTACATGTTCGCGGATGATGTAGCTATAGTCAATACTGGAGATACATGGCAGGAGGCTCATGAGATGGCAGTCATGCTAAATTAAAAACTAAAAGAAAACATGTTTCCTAATAATTAGAATAATAAACAGAAGATGGAATCAAATCTATATACAAGATACTTTTTATTTTCTCTATTTACTTTCTCATTATTGTTAAACTGGAGTAGCAACAATATATTCACTTAAAAAAAGGAAAAATCTATTAAAAAAAAAAAAAAAAAATTATAATTTCGGGTCTGATCAACATCGTGTTGACACAGTTTTTACTATCCAGCACGGTCATCACATTCACTAGAAATCACCTCACCTAGTTATTTATATTTTAAGTACTAAGTATTATATATATATATATAAGAAACAACTCATTTATTTATTTTTATCATCTCTGAATATGTACTTTATTTGCACTGCTGATGATGACAATAAACATTATTATTACATCGTCTTAGTATCAGGTTCTTCTACGGGGGGGGATATATTGTCAACTGTTTTCAGTTGGTTGCGTTAAATAATCATTGTTTTTTAGTTGTATCTGTGTTATTCACGAATATTTAAATTTCCGTTTCTGTGTTGACTCTATCATTAGTTAATTTTTCAATTTCAGGAAAAAATTTATCAAGTTTTCTATTTTGTTGTAGCTATTCAAAAACTGTCGTCTCTTGTTATCACAACTATATTTTCTTTCTGAGCTTCTTGTTACGTTCAAATTATCTAATTGTCATCAAGATACTCAGCTGCAGCAAGTGCCCCGACGATTTACTGGCCGCCGACTCAATTGTCATAGCGTTTTGCGACAAATCTTTTCACTTTGGTTGCGAGGGCATGGCCGAACCAAATTTCCGACGTCTAAATAAGGTCATCAAAGCTAATTGGAAAAGTTATGGCTGTAAATCCTTACCACCACCAGCCCCCTCGTCGGACAAGCTTAAGGGTCTTTTATTGAGCATAAAGAGAGATATGGAGAAGGGAAATCGGGCCTTGAGAAAAGAAATGGAGGAGGAAGCGGGGGCTACAAGAATGGAAATCCACGGACTGGTAGGAAAGATTGACACTTGTTTGGAGAAATATGAATTGAGTTTACAAATCAATGAGGTGAGAAATGAGCTCGCCTCCAGGGGTGATTCATTTTACAAACGTCTTAATGCTCTAGAAAATACTGCTGCTGCTCCAATTGCAGGCAGTTTTCTTCATGGTCATGATTTGGAGGTTGCGGTGGCTGAGTTTGAAGATCGAAGGCTACGAGTTAATATATCATATCGCTTATTACTTATTATCTTACTTATTATCATATTATAATCTTCATTATCATCGTATTATTCATTACTTATTATAATTTTCATTCTTGTTCTATGCATGCTAGATATCACTGCTAGCCGAAATTTCAAGGGGGGGGATAATTCTGTACAGACTTGAATACATATAGTTTTCATCATGTGTGGACAGCAGGTGAACCTGATCTCACCATCCGTTATGTATCAGGTATTCTGACCATTGTCAATGTGAATGTTCTTAGGAATACTGTCGGTCAAAAAACGATCATGTGGCCTCGATCGAATACAGAGGGACCAAAACTCAATTGAATACAATCGTAGTTTTCTATCAGAACGTACGTGGGTAGAACTCATAATTAAGCATTTTGCACTCCCAAAGTCCAGCACTCACCCATGACGTTCTTATATTCACAGAGACTTGGCTGACCGATGCCGAGTATTCATCTTCAGGGTAGATAGATCACCAACAAACAATGCCTTCCAAACCTCTAGAGGAGGTGTATTAATAGCTATTGAAAATAGTTTAACTTCGTACCAGTGGCCGAGTCATTACAACACTCTTGAGTATCTGTTCGTTATCTTGCCTCATCAAAAACTTATTCTCGGTACAATTTACTTGCCTGACTATCAGCCCCCCACGATGTGCGAATTAAACTTTTATGAACTTGATACCATTACCACGAAGTACCCTCATAAAAATATCTGATCCTCGGCGACTTTAACACCCCCAATGTTCAGAGGGACTCTTGGAGTAATATGTTCCTCTTCATGGTCTAAGCCAAAGAGCTGGAATAATATGCGCCTGTTTGATACAAAACAGTATAATACTATACCGAATGTATCGAGTGACGTGATCGACTTGTGTCTCTCGAACGCCGAGCTTATTGTCAAGCATACTGAACCACTCTTCAATCCGGTTCCGGCTCATCCTCCCTTGGAATGTTACGTCTCGCTGCCCCAACCTACCGAGGAGTATTTTGATCCAGCCAAGTTTTCATACAACTTCCGAAAAGGAAACTATAGTGAATCTTTGTGGAGTTAATTGGGGGGCGGTATCGTATTTACCACTCGAATCTGCCTTGGTGAAATTCTACAGCATTGCATATTTAGCCATTGAAAAATTGGTCCCAAAAATTAGGTTTGTTCTCTAAGGTGGCGTATATAATATTTGTGGGGGGGGGGGGGGGTAAGACCCGTGTCGATTTGGGTAATAAAGTAGAACTCAATGTTTCGCGCTTGTTTTTGGGGCCGATTTCAGAGGGTAATTTACAACTAGATTATTTGAATATTATTTTGAAAAGGGTGTAAACAAAGTGATCGACAGCTCAAAACGTCTGCCAAGTTGGGTGGGCAGTATAGCTCCCTCACACATTGTAACATGGACGTATAGAATTACCTAGTTTATGAACAAAGTACGAGTTGAAATTATGGATAAGTCCACGTTATAAGAAATTAACGTTTGCGCAGGTGCACAGACTACTGTAACTCCAACGGCAATGAAATTTGTAGAGGAACATCTTGGATATAAACCGTAAATTCTTGAAAATTTCATAAAACTCGGTTCATTAGTCTCGGAGGTAGCCAGAATTCGGGATTAGCTAACGAGTACTGATTGTAGCGACATCTAAGTTCGAGGGGTAGAGGAGCACTGGGGAGGTAGGAAATGATATCAGATACCACGACCGCATCTGTCGAGTACGGGAGTATCATGTTGCCGGGGTCGAGTCCTTGGAGTGGCTTTTTCTTTAGCACCATCGAAAATCCTTTCCGATTCCAGAGATTATCTTGGGAAATCTAGAGGACTTGAGACCAAGCCTATCTAAACATTTCTTAGTAATGAAGGAGTACTGACTCCCTGAGTCAGCCACTATTCGAACCCTCATATAACATCCTCTTGCGTCCTTTATTTCGGCCAAAATTTTGCCCAACGATACTTTATAATTGTCAATAGCAGTAGAATTAAGAGAAGTACCAGGAGTAATTGTGGTATTTACTGTAGTTGCCCTAGGACTGACAACAAAATTTTGAATAAAGGGATGAGTAGAATGCTTATGAAAGCTGGATTGATATTTAGAAGTACAAAAGTGACAGTGCCATTTAGATTTGCACTCCTTGGTTGAGTGGTGGGGCGAAAGACAGTTTCGGCGTTGGTTCACTTTAGCAATATTAAAACATGGGCAACTAAGAGGGGGATGAGTAGAACCATTGAGTTGTGCTCTGGCAGTGATGAGTAGAACCATTATTACATATGAAACAAGGATTAGAAATTTCATTTTTCTTTTGCTCACTTTTATTCTCGCTCACCATTAATGAAGTTCTAAGATTTGATTTTGACTTGACATAAGACCTTTTTGGATTTTCAGACCGGTCCTTGGACTCAGTAGGTATAGAAACGCTAGGCCAGGAAGCAGGAGATAATGGAAGAGCATTGATACTTTCATTAACAAACGCATCGAGCTGTTTAAACGACGGAAATTCTACGTTTTTGTGGGCAATTTCAAATTGCTCTCGAGAAGTGGGATCTAGAAATGTTGATGATAAATTAAAAACAATTAAATCTGCTTCATTATTGATTTTTAGAAGATTTAGAGCATTGGCAGAGTCAGACACCTTGTTTCTGAAATGCTTAAGAGATTCTACTTTTTTCCGCCGAGGTATGGGTTTAAACGTGAGTATCTGATTAAGATAAGCATACGCTTATTATCAAAGACGTTAATCACTGCCTGCCAAGCTGAATTGTAATTCTCTCCATCTTCTATAGAAAATCCAGCTATAACACTCGCAGCTGAGCCTTTCAGTGCTGACTTCAGGTATTGGAATTTGAAGCTAGGAGACAAACCGTCATCACCGAGCACCAAAGATCTAAGAATATCGGCCACCCTAGAATGTCACCACTGAACTCAGGAACCTGAATAGCTGGAAGTTTTTTGTGAATTGTAGACTCACCAAGAGACGAAGGAGACGGTGTAGCTGAGGGGAGTTTATTAAATTTTTCAAAAGTGGTTTGAGCCCCATAGTAGTAACGCTGTGTAGTAGTCCTTTTAGTAGACTCGTACAGAGAAGGGAATTCCGTCATCTTACCCTCCGCATCATATCGATCGGCAATGTAATCCCAAGAACTCTCGAATTCGGAATAGTACTTCTCCAACGCCCTAAAAATGCCCTTAAATTTGTCAACTTCACTCACATTGGCAAGCGCTAATCGTCCTTGCTCATTAATGTTATTCGCCTCACTATACGAGGAATCCAAGCGTCGCTTGAGCGAAGCTACAACTCTTGCAAAATCCTCGGCCATCTCATGTGTAATTGGACGTTTTTAAGATAAAAAATATAGGCTCAAAAAAGGAGAAATATGAACCGAAGAAAATAGGATATTAAGGAAGGGACCTCCAGTGAGCAGTCCACATAACAGCTAGATATATAGATATTTGGTTAGTCTGAGCATACATAGCGTGCATTGATTCCCAACGTGTAAAAAACAGGATGAGCTGACAGTTGAACCTAATTTCGTCGAGAGTCGTGATTTTGTTGTAATGTCTGACAAAATAAATCGCACATCCGTTATTTTCAGACCTAAAAACGCGCGATTGGTCTCATTCGATGCGGAGAAATACCCCCAACAAGATGCAGATACAAAACAATTTTTCCAGGCCTTATTTTCATTCTTAGCTTATGAAATGTGCAGAAAAAATGGCAAAAAAACGGGATTTTCCGGGATGAGAAAACGGGGGGTTGGAAGCGATGCAATTGAAAAATTGAGGTGATATTCGAAATCAGCAATAAATTGTACATAAGTTGGGCACCTTTGGAAGATATTTAATCTGAAAGTGTGTTCTATGAAAAATCCTGAAAAGTTTGTGAACAAAAAAAAGTGAAAACAAGCAATATTATGGGAAAACGGACCTCGGATTCGGATTCAGCACATCCAAATAACGTCAGAGAAACCGACTAGCTCCGGGCGGATGCAAGACCCCCCCTAAATTTTGTAAAGTAGTGTTATTGAATGGGTTCTCTCTGGGTGTGGTAGAACAAATTAAAACTTGAGGAACCACTCTAATCAGCAGAGAGAAGCCCAGCCCGCCAGAGCTCTGTATCTCATTTTGATCCCATCCAACACGAGATGCAGAAAGTTGGAACGGGGCTTCTCTGGGTCGGGTAGAGCATAATCACTACTTGGAGAGCCACCTCAATCAGCTGTACGAGTTCTTTAGCTAATCTCTTTTCTATTCAACTTGAGATGCTGAAATATGGAACCAAACCTCTCTGGGTGCCGCAGATACAATAGTAGATAGTATTTCCCTTACATCAGTACTGACGCAATTGATCAGAAATTCATGTGATGGTACACGGTGATCTACATATATGTCTTGGACGAGCGAGTGAAGCGAGCGGGCATAGCTAGTAGTTAATATAAAAAGAAGATAAAAAAGTCCCTAAGAAGACCAATGCACCAAGAAGACAAAAAACACCAAAATTAGTTTTAGTGAATTTTCGTAGAAAATGAAGCTATTGCAATGGGCCCAAACATTTAAAAACAACAAGAAGGAACATTAGCGGCATTGAACAAGATGTATAAAAGGGACACAGCAAGTGGCACGACTCTAAGGGGAGGCATGTTGCCCTCCACCACTAAACGGAGAACCAAATTTCCTTCATTTTTGAGGCATTCTGAAACGAATCGTGAAGTTCGCACTCTTTCGTATATATTCAGGGTGGTTCTGAAAGGATGGACCACCCTTTTTACCTCCACCAGGAGCAGGGCAGGAAAACAAGTCAATAAGTTACTACCATTCGTTTTTTACGTTCTGTTCAACCATGACATTGGTGGTGGTATATAGGTATTGCCGCATGCTGGATTAGACCTTACCTCTATTCTCACAAGAACGAACTATAACCATGTGATTGAAGATAATATTCACCTTTATGACATGTATGATATTCCTTCAAATGAAAAACAACAAGCCCCTTTTAATTTTGATGACTTTTTCCGGTTAAAACACGGTCTTTACTAGAGAGGCTCAGAAGCATAAAAAAACATGCTCCAACTCATCAGCTTTCTAACGGTCACCCATTTTTTAGTTTTACTGCGAAATTTGAGGGAGAAAATAGTGTTTCAATGCAAAAAAAAAAAAAAGTGTTATTTGCGCGAAAATTGAGTGTCCCCATGATTTCTGGGGCGTGAAACATTCAAGTCTACGTTATTTTCAATGCTGATTCGAATGGTGGTACTAACAAAGTAAAAACCTGTGTTATCTATCTGACATTTTCAAGCTTGAAAATCCAATTGGCGACGCAAAAAACGTGATTAGCGTATCACAGAAGGAGGAGAGGAAGGAAGGATTCACCAGAGAATGATAAATTATCACAACTTGAGTAAAACTAACAAATTATTTGTGCTAGGAGAGCAGTTTGAAAAATAAATAAATAAAGTAGGAAAGCAGGAGAATGAATCTAATAATCACAACAGGTTTTCAAAGAGACCTCCCTTGCCTGACGGCACAGCCTGGCTCTTCGGACCACCGATGGTGGAAACCCTCGCCTGCTTCGATTTTTGCTGCATTTCTTCCAAGCATTTCGGATGCGGTGCAGCAATTCCTCCCTCGTGTCTATATTCACAAAGTTAACCTGGGAATTAAAATAATTCACCAACCTCAAATAGCAGGCCCTTCCTCAATTTTCATTCAAATCATAAACATAAATAAAATCACTGCATCCTGAGTCGAGGAACTTGAGTTTTACGTTGTTTGGGAGGCTCGTGAGTACCACCATTCGAATCAGCGTTGAAAATTACGTAGACTTGAATGTTTCACGCCCCAGAAATCCTGAGGACAGTAAAAGGCGAAAAAACACTCAATTTCCGCTGAAATAACACGTTTTTTAGCATTGAAACACCATTTTCTCCCTCAAATTCCGTAGTAAAACTAAAAAATGGGTAACCGTTAGAAAGCTGATAAAATGGAGCATGTTTTAAGCTTCTGAGCCCCTCTGGAAAATACCGTGTTTTAACAGGGAAAAATCATCAAATTGGGGGGGGGGGGGGGGGGACAGAAATTGACAAATTTTTAAGTTTAAGGTAAAAAGACTACTCTACCGTTCAAATTTTCTGGACTGGTCAAGAGTTCATCTAATTAGAAATTTGACGCTCTTTCCGACTGTATCCCTATTTTTAATGGTTGAGGTAATTTAAGGAAGTTATGGTCGTTTTAATGGTGTAAGGTCGAAAACGTGAAAAAATCTCAAAAGTGGAATTTATCGGAAACAAAGCCGCAAAAAAAAAGACTAGGAGGCACTTTTTGTTGCAAATTAATTGTAGAAACGACTCCTGAAGTTTGGTTGATCAGTTTCGGGACACCCTGTATATTGTCATTCCAGACGATAAAACTCCTTAGGATTGAGATAAAAATTCCATTCTTGCGGAAAAAAATCAAAATTTCCAAACGAGAGCATGTTTTCAATGGCCAGCACTTTTTGAGCGCATTAAATTGGTCAAATTACATAATTTGTGCTGAAAAAATCACAAAAAATGGCAAAAAACAGCTAAAATCGTTACATTTATAATTTTTAGCAGAATGTTCCTCGAATAAAGTGTATCAAATATAAAATAGAACATTGACAAATTAATGGACAAAATTAGGCGGAAAAATCTCCTTAAATTTCATTAAAATTAAAATCTCCTTAAATTTTATTAAAATTTCAATAAAATTGATAAAAACTGCAAAAAAGTCAAAAAATCCAAAGTGTCTCTTTGAATAGCAGATTACTATTTAATATATATTTTTTGTCATAAAAATAATGGTTAATAATTTCTTTAAAAAGCTCAAATTTCAAAACAATTTAACATACTATAGTACGATAACTTATAAAAATTCGCTAATACGATCATGCTGCATGACTGGAACTTTGAAATTGAAAGCGGATTAGATAAAAAATGTTGATAATGAATTTTGAGGGCTTGACCTAGGTCCCGCCGGAAAAATCAGCGAAAATGTGTGAAATTGTGAAATAGTATTCGATTATTTGAATCTACGTGGGTATCTTGAAACATGAACCAACAAATTTTAAGGGTGAGTTAAAAAAAATTTTCTTGATCGATTCAAAGGTTCTTTTTTGAATATAATAAACCAAAATCCCTTCTTTCGAAAAAAAAGTCCTTTAGAAAGGATGAGTCCGTTGGGCAGCGCTTTTTGAGCACAATAAAGTCGTCAAACCCTAAATGTGGTAAACAATAACTAAAAATCTTACGAAATCGTTCATATTTTATAGCAGGATATTCATACAAAAAGTTCACCGGCTATAAACTAAAGCATTAGGAAATTTGTACACAAGATGGTGCAGAAAACCCTACCTGAAGTTTATTAAAAAGTGCTGATAAGTAATTGATAAAAATTGCATAAAATTGATTAAAATCCTAAGATTGGTTTGTAATTCTCTGTCCGGAAAATTCGTATAAATATTTTCAGTAAGGGGCTGAGGGCTAGGGGGAGGAGCAGCTGACGAAGACTGCCTTCGAAGAACCAAAGCGCATCTCAAAAGATGACGCGGTTCAAAAAGTCGCTACCCTTTCAGCTTCCTACCAGTCTTAACTGCATGCCACTTTCCTTCCGACAGCACGTGAAAAGTAAGTTGGGTTCAAAGATTCGATCAAGACTCAAACACTCTCCGAGAGCTGCTGGGCTCACACTGAACATTCTGTGGTTTGTCTGGAGAACAGAAACCGGTCAGTTGCTCCTCCCCCGAGCCATCAGCCCCCTACAGAAAATATTTATACGAACTTTCCGGACAGAATAGTATATCTGAATATATTTTAGAAAAAAGCTGTTTTCGCCTTATTTTATTGTCTTCAATTTCTGTGCACACAATATTGTCACACATCAAAACAACTTGGCATAAATACGATGCGAAACAGGAAAGATACGATACTGGAACTTCTCAAAATTACTATTCAGGAGATCGGAACGGTCTTCACCTTTCAGACGGACACAAATATATTTTCCTGATTCGTACTGATATATTATCATATTGGGTCAAGAAAAGAAAAAAAAACTTGCAGGACGATTACATAACTCTATTTTTGACTCATCGGGTTGATGGAAAAACAAATAATCCATAACCCATTAGAATGGGAATAACCCAATATTTGAAAGGAACGAACCCGTTTGAATGGGAATAACCCATTTAATCATCCCGGAGTGAAAAATACGGCCCACGGATGGTCTTTTCCCAATTTGATTTTCGGAATCCAAGTACGCGTATGTCATGAATTGTAAACCATCAAATATTGAGGGAGGGAGACGTTAATTTTTATCATTTATTTGATTTCTTTTCGAAGTTATTTATTTAATTAATTTTTTTTTTATTTTTTTTTTAATGTTTCAATTACAAAGGTTCATTTCTAGAAGTAGTTATCCTACTTAGATTGGTTTCTTATGTGGGTTAGCAGGTAGAACTGTCGAGAAATGAGTTTTGTGGATATTGTTATATCATTTCATTTTTACTGAGTATGACATTTCATCGAGCGGACAACTCACCCTCTGAAGTTCTAAGTCCACCTGCACCCCGTCAATGTCCATAAGGACTTATGTAAGTCTGTTGGGTCGTACAGAGAGAGAAAAAAAATCGTATCAAGTACCTATATATAATACGTACTACACGTATTATCGTAATCATTTATATATATATATATATATATATATATATATATATATATATATATATATATATATATATATATAACGTTGATACCCCACATTTAACAAAATGCTACGATTTATCGTATTATATATATATAATATATATATATATATATATAATGATTACGATAATACGATAAATCATAGCATATTGTTAAATGTGGGGTATCAACGTGATTTCCTAAATTCAATCAACAAGGCAATATCCCGTTGTAATTTGGATTTTAGACGAATTTATAAACCTCAAGTTATTGACAGCCCTAACCCCACTTCAGACTAAGGAATTTTTCTAATTACATTATGTATATGAAGTACGGGTGTCTGGAGAAATTAATTCTATGGTACCAATAATTTATATATAAATTTTAAGTAATCCTATAGGTCCCTACCAACTTATCTTCAATTTTTATAATCCTTTTGGCACCATTTAACTCACGAGGAAGTTTTTGAACGTTAGTCAAACTTTTTTAGTAGGTTATGTATTAATTAAACTGAATAAACAGTAATGGCATTCACTTGTTCTTAGTAGTAGTAATTAGAAGTGGTTAGTTTCGGTAAATTTATTATACTTTTGAGATAACGTTGGACTTCTGAATTTGTAGGCTTCTCACCGTTTCGGGATTTACACCTCCTAGAAATAACCGAAAATAGTAAATTTTATCACTTGAACTATCAACACCGATCTTGTGTAAGCACTAGTCTGCTGGAGCTTGAACAGTGACACATGGTTGTTATCGCTGCACTCGTTCGCGCTCTCGCTTCCACTCACGGCTCTAAACGCGATTGCCGCTCGGCCAATCCGCTGCTCCCGTTCAGTCGGTTTCCATGCCTACGGGAGGACGCCCGTTTCCGTCGAACTTGGGATGAGGGCCGCGGGAGCGGATGACGCGCTAGTGTCTACCGTCTACACGTCGTGTTTGCCCTTTCTGATGCTCAGCTTACAATCTCAGCCGAATGCGGCCTCCAAAGTGAAAGTTAGAACGATGGGGGGATTCACAGAATAATCTAGTCATCTTTGTACGGTCAGTAGGGTTAGTACTCCTAATCAATTTCAGGAGGGGAGTGTACGTGATGTGCAAGTACTACATATCTACTTTATGGGTACCTACATTTAAATGGATGTAGTTCTAACCTGGGGACTGCAGCCAACTGTACTATCGATTACTACCTGTCTTACTATGAATTTGCCTCCCTACTATCAAATGAAGAGAAACTATATATATATATATATATATATATATATATATATATATATATATATATATATATATATATATATATATATATATATATATATATATATATCGTTTAAACAATGAGGCTCCGAACATGAGAAACTCGAGGAAGAGCGCAGCACATAAACAAGGACCTTACCGATTTGCTCATCTCCTGTTGCCTTTAAGGGCAGTCGTGACGGACACAAGTTAGCTGTTTTTGTTTTTTGTCGGTTTTGGTGATTATTGCTCACATAAAGCGTACCTATTAACCCTTTGCGGTCGAAAGTTGAATTCCGATCGTGTCCACAAGGACGAGACCCGGTCAGGGACCGGCATTATGCATGTGCCTTACAGGACGACTTATTACACGCCATTATATCTTTCAAGGACGATAAGCTTTTTGCAATAGGTCACCTAAAAACGGTACATCACGTTTGAAGACATATTCATCAAATAAAAGCACAGATTACTTATTATTATTATTTTTTTTTTTAATTGTAATCATTTCCCCAGAACAAAAATATATCTGGTCGTCTTGCTCTTCAATTTGAAGCAACAATCTTTCAATTTGTTCATCGTTCATGACGAAAAAACCACTTACGAACTGAAAAAGCACAATTACTAAACACAGAAAACTGGGTACAATGGATACCGCACACGAAAACAACACGAGGACAAGAGTTATCAGTGAGCAGTGAGAAAATAATGATAAAAAGTTGAAGTTCATGTAGTAACCAGTCACAGAAAGGTTTCTCATATTCCTTCCCAATGGGTTCATTTTATCAATAAAGTGCTGCGATCTATTGTCAAAACCTTCAGTAAAACCTACTGAATTGCCCCCAATATTTAAAAAATACCAAGCTACCACCGGGTTTCGTCTGTGAAGACAAGAAAGGGGGCCGAGCAGTGACCGGCATTCGACCCCTACGAGCTACGAGGTAACAAGGTCGCCGAGCAGGGACCGGCATTCGTCCTGTGAGACATCCCTCTCTCAAAATGTTCCGTCCAAATGCGGATATTGCCTAGCCGGGTCCTGACCGGGTTTCGTCCGGAAAGGGTTAACAATTAAATAGAGCATTAAAACATTTATGTACAAAACTATGCTGAAAATGTTTCATTAAAATGAACAAAAAAATCTATGAAAACTGTAAAAAAGTAAAAATCCAAACTTGTTGAATTGCAGATTATTATTATTTAGAATGAGTTTTTCGCCATAAAATTGGTAGTTAACAAATTCTTTTCACTCAAAGTCCTCTCGATTTTCAAAGCAATGTAACATAACATACTATATTACCCACAAAAATTCGCTAATACGACCATGCTGCATGAATGGAACTTTATATTTTGTTTGTGTGTTACTTTATTATAATATAATTGATTATTTAATAATAAAATTCCCTTTTCTAACCAATATTGATGAGAATGATGAGATTGTAGGTCTGAGGGACGAATTGTAGAGCGGAAAGGGTTGACGCAAGGTTCAACAAGGGGAAAGTCATGTCAACCACCACGCTCCAGGTCCTTCTCCTTCCTCCTTCGCACCCTGACGCTCCAAGCGGCGAACCTTGTCAGTTCGGAGCCCCATTGTTTTCATCCGTAATCAAAATTTCCTATTGCTTTTTACAAGCTTTCTGAACGGTTATTGGTTCCATTTTTGTCTGCTGCTTTCAGGTTCATCCTGGTCCTCGGTAAAATCGTATTTATATTAAATTACAGTCCTATTTTGATTAAATTTTCATGGATTACCGTCTTCCTATTCCTTCCTTGGATGGCCCTCTGCAGATATCATCACCTTCGGACTATTAGGAGCGTATGCGCATGCGGAAACGCTATCTCCTGAAAATACATTTCTCACGTTTCAATAGCCGGAAGTCTCTTAAAATTTGAGGAGAGTCAAGGAGTAACTACCAAATAATTTCCTATAAATTTTGTGTTGCAACAGGATCAACTATGACTACCGCTCATGAGCAAACGTAAAATTTGCAAGTCAGCAAAACTATTGGGCCGACTGTGAGAATACTTTCAAGGATTTTCCAGGTCAGCCTTTGAATAATCCCCACGAGTTTCAACAAATAAATAATGAGTGCGCATGAATAACACGTGCATCGCAATATACCAAGTTCTGGCCATGCAGCATAATCGTATGTACGAATACGTGTAAATTATCGTATTGTATGAAGTTACATTGTTATGAAATTTGAGCATCTTGAGTGCAAGAAGTGCTTGAGTGTCAGAAAAACTCGTTCTAAGTAATATTCTGCGATTTAAACAAAAATTGAATTATTAGCTTTTTGTATTCGTTTTTAATTTTTCAGCAAAGATTAATGGAACTTAAGTACATTTTTCAGCATAATTTTGTGCATACATTTTTTAATGTTCTTGTTCATCGCCGTTCTTTTTACTAGGTGAAATTCTTTAAAAAATCCATTTAACCATTTTTAGTAAATTTTTTAGCTCATTTTTTCGAAATTTGATCAATTTATTGTGGTCAAAAAGAGCTGCCCAACGAACTCTTCATTTCAATTGAAAGCTGGTTGGCGCAAGAACAAAATTTTTATCTCAATCCTACAGACCGCTACTGTCTGGAATGGCACAAATATGCACACATTAATACACGAAAAAGTTCCAGTCATGCTCATATGAGCTAATTTTAATAAATTGTCGTACCTATCGTATCTTATAACTTTACATTGTTTTGAAATTTGAGCACTTAGAGTGTATAGGAATTGTTAATTACCAATTTTAGGTACCTACCTATATTTCATTGAACTAAACAATTTTGTGCATTGTATTATATGAGTATTACATTTAGATGTTTGGCATTCATAGGCATTTTATGTTCAAAAAAATCGTTCTCTATAATCCTCCGATTCAGAAACCGTAATGAATTTTTAGTTTATTTCGCAGTTTTTAACGATTTTCAGCGAATATTAATGAAATTTAAGTACATTTTAGCGAATTTACGTAGACAATGAAGCTATTGCAATGGCTCCAAAAATTTTATTTGGTATCAACATTTTCGAAAAGTTTCTTAGTTGAAATCCGTTTTGAGACATTCTGACAGATGTTCTGAGACAATCCTAGAGTTTAATGCTTTTTCATATATATATATATATATATATATATATATATATATAT
This sequence comes from Adelphocoris suturalis, assembly GCA_030762985.1. Lineage (NCBI taxonomy): Eukaryota > Metazoa > Arthropoda > Insecta > Hemiptera > Miridae > Adelphocoris > Adelphocoris suturalis. The sequence continues at coordinate 39,216,227 of CM061045.1, forward strand.
ATATATATATATATATATATATACGTGTGTGTGTGTGTGTGTGTGTGTGTGTGTGTGTGTGTGTGTGTGTGTGTGTGTGTGTGTCCTAATAAAAAATCTTAAGTACAAAGCGGGAGTTCTCACTCAGTATTTATGTAACACCTACCACGCACTAGGGATGGGTATCGATGTATCGATGTTTCAAAAACATCGATGTTTTCCCCCAAACATCGATGTTTACTCTTCGATGTTTTTTGAACATCGATGTTTTTTTCCCAGACATCGATGTTTTTTTTTTTTTTTTTTTTTTTTTCAAATGTGTTTTTTTGTCGTTAATGTAAAAATGATAGTTCTTTTATACCTGAACAATAATTATTCTTGTTTTATAAATGCTTACTTGGTTGTTTATTATTCTTCTATAAAAATAAAATAATACTGTACAGATTCAGTTCCTTCTGAGAGGCTATTCTCTCAAGCAGGCTTAATTTTAAGCTCCTTGAGAAATCGCCTCTCAGAGAAACTGGCGTCAAAATTGTTATTTTTACACGAAGCAGAAGACCGTTTCTGGAAGTTGTAAAACCAACATTTAATTTTTTACAACTTCTTTACAATTTTTCTGTGTTTTAATGAGAACATTCTCTTTCTACTTTTCTGCGATTTTACTTATGTAGGTACTATTATTAAAATTGTTGAAAAGAACTACTTTTTACCGCAAATTTTCTAAGAAAATGAGTTTTTTCTTTTGGTTTTCTAAAAACCATCGATGTGTTGAAACATCGATGTTTTTTCTCCGATGTTTTTTAGACATCGATGTTCCTTGGGAAAAAAACATCGATGTGCAAACATCGATGTTTTGTTCATCGATACCCATCCCTACCACGCACATGGTTACCTAGCAACACTTCCAGCCCCTTCGTTTTCGCAGCCTCCTTGACAACATTGCAAATCTCATGATGTAGAAAACAAACTAGGTACCTCAATGAGGCTTTAGATATACTAATGTTCTTTCTCCAATTAAAAAAACATCTTGGGAACATTTTTTTGGTGACTGCATTATCCATGAGAAATCCAAGTCAATAAAATGAGCCACAAAAATTACTATAAACTTGAAAGTGAAACGAAATTGTAGATTTGGATTTTCGTATTTCAAGATGTCATTCGTATTATACAGAAACTGGTGAAAAGTGAAAATTGCATCAAAACACCAAGGAGAATTCTTATTGTTCTTATTTTATATTCTATTTATTATGAACGTGAATGAATAACCGTTTGGGAAGATCTTTAATTCGCAATTGTTCATGATGTTCGTAATATGTATTGATGATGAAGTCATCATTTCTCCCAACCAACACAAAATTGTTATGCAAATCAGTTACGAAATCGCGTTACACAGTATTTTTCCTAATGCTTTTCACGTACAGCTAATCGATTTCCACCCTACGAAACACCACATATCTTGCTCCCGAATTCCCACTCCTCCAATTCCGTCTGAGATCTACTTTCACGTACATAATACATGCAAAAACCGTGGAGTTACTAACCAATACCTATGTAGACCGTCTAAGCAACCATTCTAAATAAATGGTGTATAAATGATTTCGTGATAAAGCTTTTTTTAAATTATTTTCAATAATGAACTTTTATAACTTTTTTAAATCTCTTCCTCATAATTTATTACTTTATGTTCAAGATGCGCATATAGAAAAAAAAACTGCATATATTATGACAGTTATTTTAAATTTCTGTATCTAATAACTCTTCCAGTATCTAGTCAGTACTTCAGGAGTCGGTTCTAGAGCTCATTTCTGATCAAAAGTTCCACCTGCGATTTTTTTTTTTTTTTTTTTTTTTTTTTTTTTTTCCACTTTGTTTTTGAGTACCTAATTTAATTTTTTGAATTTTTTTCGTGTTTCGACCTTTTGTCACTGAAACGATCATAACTCTCTTAATTTGCTGTGTAAATTCAAATTTGAGGATAACTTTAAAAAGAGCATTAAATGTTCTATCGGATAGATGCCTGAACGTTCTTAAGAATTAAGATTTGAGGCACGAAAAAACCCTCTGAACAGCAAATTTTACAAATTTTGAAAAACCTTGAGTTTTTTCAATCGGGAATTGAACTATGAGGGCCAAAATTTGTTCAAGTCACAAGAACGGCCAAAACTGCGCCAAAATCTCACCGTTTCAACGGTGTAGTCAGTTTTACATTCATTTCGCTAACTAGCGGTGAAAAATATGTTTTAATGTTGAAAAACATCGTTTTAACACTGAAATCTTCCAAATGACCTTCTATGTCTTGGGTCGGTTTCTTTCAATTTTTTTACGCTGAGTCGCATGGTAACATTTGCATATTTCCCCAACCCCAAGTTTTACACTTTAACTCACAAATTTGAGTTCATTTGGTATGATAAATTTTGGGTGTTTTTGGGGGTGAACGTAGTAAGCTATGGTTTGAAACTCGTTTGTAACGGGGTTGGGGAGATATACACATGTTATCACTCAATTCAGCGTTAAAAAAAAATAAAAATAAAAACGTAGAAATTGACCCCGAACTTATATTTTCATAGATGGTCGTTTTGCAAGAAAACCCTCGACTTAAGTGGAAAAAACGATGTTTTTCAACACAACATTAAAATGTTGTCCCCTGATTAGCGAAGTAAAAGTAAAATTGTATACACCGTTAAAAAGTTGAGATTTTGGCGCAGATTTTACCGTTCTTATTCCTTGAAAAAATGTCGGTTATCATACCTAGTTCAATTATCGATAGAAGAAACCCAAGGTTTCGCAAATTAGGTAAAATTTGCTTCTCAGAGAGCTTATTCATGTCTCAAATCTTAATTTCTAAGTACGCTCAAGCATCTATCCGATAGAAAATTTAACTGTCTTTCCAATGCTATCCTCAGATTTGAATTTACACAGCGAATTGAGGGAGTTATGATCGTTTAAGCGACAAAAGGTCGAAAAAACGGAAAAAAAATCCTAACAATTAAATCACTGGACAACTTAGCGTTAAAAAAATATCTTCGATCAGAAATAAGTTCTAAAATCGACACCTAAAGCACTGACCACCTTTGCGGGACACCCTGTATAATTACTTGCGTACCTACCTATAATTCCTATGAATGAAGGCACCTACTTGAAGGAAATTAAATAAGACAAGCTTCAATAGCCAGCCTGTATGTAGCACAAGTAATAATATTCGATTTCTTTGGAGAGAGATTGCCAATGAAAGTTTATCAGCCCGTCGTGTAAATGATATCAGCTGGATTGTTAGTGTGTTCACGTTGACACAAGATCTCAGGTTTACTATTTTTCTTCTTTCCATAGTCCTTTTGTGCATCGGGTACTGGTCTTTAAATAGGTAAATAATTTATGGAGCCCATTTGCCCTATGGAGGTCCATGATGCCCTTTGGTTCCCTACGGGTCCAATACATAATATGGTTGAGTAATAACTATTTTGCATGCGCGAAACAGATGTTGATCGACACAGGCAAAAAGTTCGCGACTAATGGACCGACTATTATGATATTTTCAGGGACTTAGTGGATGAGCTCCTACATGTTGCCCTACAAATTTCATCACCCTTTCATTAATAGTAGTTTGCGCGCATGCGCAGACGTGAATCCCCTTTAAATCGTAGATTTTTCATGATCTATAATTTCGAACTCGTTGTGGTGCAGGGGGGGGGGGGGGGGGGGGCAAATTTCGAGTCAAAATTATTTTATGAAAAATAGAACAGTAGGTTATAAATAGGTATAGTTTTACATATACAACTATTCAAAGTTGGGATACAATTTATGTTTGCGTATACGCACTTGCAATAAATCAAACTTGTTTCATTATCGGTTTAAAGGGGACCAACTAAGCGCATACTCACACAATCTCTGACCATTTCATAAATATCGGTTGGCAATTTCATTGATTTTGGAGTATCGTCTGTACATCCAATGGGGAATTTTCATGGTTATTTTGTATTTGCTCAATAGATAGATCCGAGCGAGAGCTTTCCAAAAATGCGATATATAAAGGGAATCTGACCAGTAGTACTGTTCTTGATATTCGTCTGCATGATGAAGTCACGGCCCCCGCTCGCCAATGGGAAACCTCGCCTCCCTGCACTATTAAGTCGAACGGGCTCTTTCTACCCGATTATTGGCCAAACTGAAGGCTCATTTGCGCTGAAATGGGTATTTAAGAGTTCTTAAGTGCGCTAAATCCAAATCTAAGGTGAAATGTGTGAAATTCCAAACCATGAAAGTTCCCCATTGCAAAAAAATCGATGTTCCGGGAAATTTACATTTACACAATCGCACACGCTAGTAATAATTCACCGTACACCGATTAAAATTTTGCGTGGCTGTGGAGGGGGCTCCTAAGTTCAATCTTGCGAGAAATTCCGCAAAATCTCGCATCAATTGTTCCGAAACTCTCCTTCTCTACTCTAGGGTTTGAAGACCCTGAATCTCCAGAATATCTTCACAAGGTATGACAAATCCTTCAGATTCTAAATTGCCTACAGTCCAAATCGATCGATTCGCCTCGGAATTTTGATTGTGACAACATCTTTAGTTTTGCGCATAAGCAATAGTTCAACCGATTGCAATACAATTCATAGGGCATGACCCTAAAACATAACCCAACCACGCCCCTAGCCTAGATTATGAGAAGTCGACGTTATAAAAAAAACGTTTGTCCATGCATACGCGCGCATTGATCTGCAGCAATGCAGTTTATACGCAGTCCTCTTGAAGCTTACCCGCATAATCCTTAAAAATGTCGACAAAATTGATAAATTAGTCTCGGAGTTTCGCCTGTGTCAACATCTTTTAGTTTTGCGCATCAGCAAGAGTTATTACTCAACCAATAGCGATAAAATTCTTGGGGATTTTCCAGAAACATAAACCCAACCACCCCCAATGTGAACAGCTTCTAATCGATAGATTATGAGAAATCGAATTACATGTTTATTATTAACGATTATCAACTTGTACAAATCAAAACATTCCATTAATATCCAAAGAATAACAAAGAATAAAACATATGATTTGGGCCATCAATGTTCTTTAGCAAAAGTTACGTTGGCTTAGAACAGATACTAATCGTTGTAGAGGTAGGTCAAGTACATGAGGTAGGTATATTGAAGCATGAGGAAGAAACATGGAAGGAGGTAATACAAGAAACAATTTAGTTTAAAAAATATAAATAAATTATTATTTTAGTTCTATTGTTAATTTTATTTATTCTTATTTTTATTTTAGTATTTTATGTATTGATTAATTATATTTCCTTAATTACAATTAAATTCCGATACTAGAAATTGTCTATATTACCAAGTTTGCGGACTTATCTGCACAGTGCGGACCAATCAAGACCATTCAATGCATGCGAAATTCTTGCTTGATAGAGAAAAACGCCCAAAAAAGTATTCCATTTTGGCATAAGCTAGAATCGGACACTCCGCCACGAAATGTTCCACCGACTCATTGACAGCGAAGTTGCAAAGTGAGCAGAGGTAACTATTGCGATTACGCACCCATTGCATTCAATTGAGGTCAAGAAGTTCTTTCCGACACCTAGCTATCATCATGGCGTCGTGTGGGTTTTTCTACATGACGTACTCCACACTCCAATCAAGGTGCCGAAAAATCTGATTTTACTGGGTATTATCCGCTTTATCCATAAGCTTTCGCGAAAATTCCACTTTCTGAGCTCCCAGAACGGATTTCATCAATCATTCAAAGCACATCAGTTCGAAGAATCTAGTGGTAGGCAGCTGTGATACCTCAAAAATCATTTCGCTCCATATCTTCGCCCAGCCAGTATTCCGTTTTAACAATTCCAGCGCTGTAGCTCGGGTGTACCTACTATCTGCCTACTTTAATACTTTCAATAAATATTTCCCGTTGATTTCTAGGCTGGCTCTTGTTTAGACTCGTTATAGACAATGTAGTTAGGCGAATTCGTTGGAATCCGAAGAAGTTTTTTCAAAAATAGCCTTTTAACCTTCTCCACCGCCTCAAACCTCCCACAACCCCAAAACTGAGCACCGTTGCCATTATTAAGAGGTAAAAACCTTGACATCGGCAGGGATATCTGATGCTGAGAATAACCCATTCCGAACTGAGTTGACCCCTCCACGTGCCACCCTGGCCTTTTCCTCAAAATGCTCGTTCAGGTCGCAGGAAAGAGTAATGAACAAATACCTGTATGCTTCCACCGCACTAACAGGTTGATACCCAAGTGACCATTTCTCGTGTCCTGCCAGCTTGCCCCCATTTGCTCTAAACACCACAATGCTTGATTTGGCCAGGGTTATCTCCGAAGTGTGGCATATAGGGAATGTTGCTCGCTTCGCTCGCAAAGTGTGGTATGTAGGGAATGTTGCTCGCTTCGCTCGCAAAGTGTGGCTGTATACATGGAATGTATTACAATTGAAACATGCAGGGGATGTTGCTCGCTTCGCTCGCAAACGGTAGATCTCTAAGGGTAGGTTTAACTTCTGTGGGGGATGCTGCTCGCTTCGCTCGCTTGAGGAGGTTATACTGCCCACCCAACTTGGCAGACGTTAATTAAAATAGAAATTAAAAATTTTGTCTAAAAAATAAAAAAAAATTTAGGGGTGGACTACCCCTAACATTTAGAGGTGGACTACCCCTAACATTTAGGGGGATGAAAAATAGATGTTGGCCGATTCTCATCGATACCGGATAAGCACAAAAAATTTCATCAAAATCGGTCAAAAATAAAATTAAAAAAATTTAGGGGTGGACTACTCCTAACATTTAGGGGGATGAAAAATAGATGTTGGCCGATTCTCATAGATACCGGATAAGCACAAAAAATTTCATCAAAATCGGTCAAAAATAAAATTAAAAAAAGTTTGGTATGTAGGGAATGTTGTTCGCTTCGCTCGCAAAGTGTGGCTGTATACATGGAATGTATTACAATTGAAACATGTAGGAGATGTTGCTCGCTTCGCTCGCAAACGGTAGATCTCTAAGGGTAGGTTATCTTCTGTGGGTGATGCTGCTCGCTTCGCTCGCTTGAGGAAGTTATACTGCCCACCCAACTTGGCAGTCGTTAATTAAAATAGAAATTAAAAATTTTGTCTAAAAAATAAATAAAAATTTAGGGGTGGACTATCCCTAACATTTAGGGGGATGAAAAATAGATGTTGGCCGATTCTCATAGATACCGGATAAGTGTGGTATATACCACACTTTTTTTTTTTAATTTTTTATAAAATAAAAAAAGTAGCTTTATAAGATTTAATTTGTTTGTAAGAATTTCCAACAGAAAAAAAGTCTGCCAAGTTGGGTGGGCAGTATAACTTCCTCAGGCGAGCGAAGCGAGCAGCATCCCCTTCAGACTTTAAACCTACCCTTAGGGACCTACCGTTTGCGAGCGAAGCGAGCAACATCCCCCACAGAAGTTAAACCTACCCTTAGGGACCTACCGTTTGCGAGCGAAGCGAGCAACATCCCCTACATGTTTCAATTGTAATACATTCCATGTATACAGTCACACTTTGCGAGCGAAGCGAGCAAACATTCCCTACATACCACACTTTGCGAGCGAAGCGAGCAACATTCCCTATATGCCACACTTTGCGAGCACTAAGGGTAGGTTTAACTTCTGTGGGGGATGCTGCTCGCTTGAGGAAGTTATACTGCCCACCCAACTTGGCAGACGTTAATTAAAATAGAAATTGAAAATTTTGTCTAAAAAATAAAAAAAAATTTAGGGGTGGACTACCCCTAACATTTAGGGGGATGAAAAATAGATGTTGGCCGATTCTCATAGATACCGGATAAGCACAAAAAATTTCATCAAAATCGGTCAAAAATAAAATTAAAAAAATTTAGGGGTGGACTACCCCTAACATTAAGGGGGATGAAAAATATATGTTGGCCGATTCTCATAGATACCGGATAAGCACAAAAAATTTCATCAAAATCGGTCAAAAATAAAATTAAAAAAATTTAGGGGTGGACTACCCCTAACATTTAGGGGGATGAAAATAGATGTTGGCCGATTCTCATAGATACCGGATAAGCACAAAAAATTTCATCAAAATCGGTCAAAAATAAAATTAAAAAAAATTAGGGGTGGACTACCCCTAACATTTAGGGGGATGAAAAATAGATGTTGGCCGATTCTCATAGATACCGGATAAGCACAAAAAATTTCATCAAAATCGGTCAAAAATAAAATTGAAAAAATTTAGGGGTGGACTACCCCTAACATTAAGGGGGATGAAAAATAGATGTTGGCCGATTCTCATAGATACCGGATAAGCACAAAAAATTTCATCAAAATCGGTCAAAAATAAAATTAAAAAAATTTAGGGGTGGACTACCCCTAACATTTAGGGGGATGAAAAATAGATGTTGGCCGATTCTCATAGATACCGGATAAGCACAAAAAATTTCATCAAAATCGGTCAAGCCGTTTCGGAGGAGTATGGCAACAAAAACTGTGACACGAGAATTTTATATATTAGATTGACGTTAAGGGATTGAAACTTGTTTCATTCTTATACTAAGTACAACAGTTGAAGAAAACAAAACAAAAAATAAGTACGAAGTTCCTGGCATTTTCAAGCGATTTCTGCACTGGTAGCAGAGCGTGGTTATAAGCGACGCGGAAATCTTGGGACTCCGACTCTATCGGAAGAAGCTTATAGCGAAAATTGCAGAAATTAAGGGAATGATGGAAATTCCAATGTCAGTTACTTAAGGTACTGTTCAGTTGGACAAGGTTGAACGATTGTTTGATCTAATGGAAGCTGCGAACACTGTTGTGCAACAGTTTACAAGATCATCTCGAAGATGTCAGTCAAGTTGCGTAGATGATAAAGATGAAACGTTTGAAGCAAGAGTGGAAATGGTGATGGCCGATCTTCAACAGAAGATTGGAGCTGAGTGGGTGACATAGATGCATCGAGTTCAAGAAACTCAGAGCCTAGCAGCTACGAAACTCCGCAAAATCTCGATTCCTCAATTCTCAGGTGATATGAAATTTAGAGAGTTCTTGCAAATTTATCAGCAACACAAAATCTTAGGCTAAGTAAAGTAGAGAAATTCTAGTTCCTTTCCTCGTACTTGGACCTTCAAGGGAATGTATCTCTGACATGTATCTCTCACCATGAATAATGAAAATTATCATACAGCTATTCAATTGATTATATATAGATTCGAGTCAAGTTTTTATTTCGATACACTACCACGAGCTTAGGAACATCAAACAAGCTAGTAACACAGTAACGAGTATGAGAATCACCTATGATTCCATAGAAAAGCATGTTAGGTGTTTGGAAAACTTGAGTGAAGTCACTAGTCAAAAAATATTTGTTTCGATTATTTCTGCGCATACGTTTTGATTAAAATAGAGGAGACACGAACCGAAGGCATGACTACAGAGCTTCTTCTAAAGGCCCCATCACAGCTCAGGAAAGAGTTTATGCAATGGCTGGAGAAGTATCCGATAACTCTAGATCTTACCATCATTCAACTGAATCTCTTCTAGTGGGTTCCAATTTTTTTTTTTTTTTTTTTTTTTTTTTTTTTTTTTTTTTTTTTTTTTTTTTGTGCAGGACGACATTGGAGTGACGAATTTAAGGTTATATCTACCCTAGAAGCGAGACGAGAAAAAGTGAGAGGACGTTGTTGGATTTACCTTAAAAATATCACACCAAGCCAATGTTTCCATCAAAAAAGGTTTGTTTCCACTGCAAAACATTTAAATCGCACCACCGTAGTTTATTTCCATCTGTATTTCAGGAAACCTCAGAAGTAACTAAACTTCACTCAAAGGAATTGATGTCTGATGGTGAATCAGCCATGATGGCGTGTACGGAGAAAGTGTTTGCAGACTGTGACATGTGTATTGACTAATATATTGTATACTAGCCGCTCCGGCTCTCTACGCTCGCCTCCACGTCCAGCCGGGGGGCAAGCCCCCCGGACCCACCATTCAATTGCTCGCTTCGCTCGCAAAGTGTGGCATGTAATGTTCTTACAAACAAATTAATTCTTATAAAACTACGTGGAACCACGAAAAGTTTATTAGGAAATGTTGTACTGCCCACCCAACTTGGCTGACGTTTTTTTCAGTTGGGAATTCTTACAAACAAATTAAATCTTATAAAACTACGTGGAACCACGAAAAGTTTATTTGGGGATGTTGCGAGCTTCGCTCGCAAGGTATACCTGTATATGTGTAGGACAAAGTCCGTATTTATTATTTGAAATGGCTCTCGCTTCGCTCGCAAGGTATTGCGTAGAAGTGCAAATGGGAACCCCCCTGTGAGGGTCCCTTCTGGTAAGCAACGTTGTGAAACGGGCGCCCGGGTCGATTAATTTCTCATATTAAACGGTTCCCCTCGCTTCTGCTCGCGATTCGACCGAGTTCTCGTCACTTTTTTCGATATCCGATTTCGGATTCAGATTCGGCGGACCCAAAGCTGTATTTCGCCCGCGAAAACCGTTCCGAAAAACGTACCTTTATGGGGTATATTTTAATCAGAAAAAACCAAGTTTTTTGTCAGACTTTTCGAGAAAACGGGTCCATACTCTCGCATTTTTTTTACGCATTTCCCGATACTTTTTTCGCGATCCGATCGCGCCGTCGTCTTCCTCGTAGGAAAACCTACGAAACCGGTATTTTTCCGGAATTTTCGACGGCCCTTTAGAGGGGTAGGGGAAGCGGGGAAGTCCAAAAAGCGCACATTAATTCTTACTTCGACCCCCCTCCCGCCCTACGGCCCATGGTTCGGGTGGGATTAGAAAATTTTAAATTCGCCTATACACCCTATCGGAAAATCCCAAGAAGATCCCCCCACTCGTAGATCCGGCCCACTCAGCCGTTTGGCCGTGCATAGACACGACAGACAGACAAACAGACAAACAGACGGAGTTTCATTCTTATTAATAACTAGCCGCTCCGGCTCGCTACGCTCGCCTCCACGTCCAGCCGGGGGGCAAGCCCCCCGGACCCCCCATTAAATTGCTCGCTTCGCTCGCAAAGTGTGGTATGTAGGGAATGTTGCTCGCTTCGCTCGCAAAGTGTGGCATGTAGGGAATGTTGCTCGCTTCGCTCGCAAAGTGTCGTATGTAGGGAATGTTGCTCGCTTCGCTCGCAATTGAAACATGTAGGGGATGTTGCTTGCTTCGCTCGCAAACGGTAGATCTCTAAGGGTAGGTTTAACTTCTGTAGGGGATGCTGCTCGCTTCGCTCGCTTGAGGAAGTTATACTGCCCACCCAACTTGGCAGACGTTTTTTTCTGTTGGAAATTCTTACAAACAAATTAAATCTTATAAAACTATGTGGAACCACGAAAAGTTTATTAGTGGATGTTGCTCGCTTCGCTCGCAAGGTATACCTGTATATGTGTAGGACAAAGTCCGTATTTATTCTGTTGAAATGGCTCTCGCTTTGCTCGCAAGGTAGGTACCTATGTATACCTGCTCGCCTCGCAAGGTATTGCGTAGAAGTGCAAATGGGAACCCCCCTGTGAGGGTCCCTTCTGGTAAGCAACGTTGTGAAACGGGCGGCCCGGGTCGATTAATTTCTCATATTAAACGGTTCCCCTCGCTTCCGCTCGTGATTTGACCGACTGCCCGTCACTTTTTTCGATATCCGATTTCGGATTCAGATTCGGCGGACCCAAAGCTGTATTTCGCCCGCGAAAACCGTTCCGAAAAACGTACCTTTATGGGGTATATTTTAATCGGAAAAAACCAAGTTTTTCGGCGGACTTTTCGAGAAAACGGGTCCGTACTCTCGCATTTTTTTTACGCATTTCCCGATACTTTTTTCGCGATCCGATCGCGCCGTCGTCTTCCTCGTAGGAAAACCTACGAAACCCGTATTTTTCCGGAATTGTCAACGGCCGTTTAGAGGGGTAGGGGAAGCGGGGAAGTCCAAAAAGCGCACATTAATTCTTACTTCGACCCCCCTCCCGCCCTACGGCCCATGGTTCGGGTGGGATTAGAACAATTTTAAATTCGCTTATACACCCTATCGGAAAATCCCAAGAAGATCCCCCCACTCGTAGATCCGGCCCACTCAGCCGTTTGGCCGTGCATAGACACGACAGACAGACAAACAGACAAACAGACGGAGTTTCATTCTTATTAATAACTAGCCGCTCCGGCTCGCTACGCTCGCCTCCACGTCCAGCCGGGGGGCAAGCCCCCCGGACCCCCCATTAAATTGCTCGCTTCGCTCGCAAAGTGTGGTATGTAGGGAATGTTGCTCGCTTCGCTCGCAAAGTGTGGCATGTAGGGAATGTTGCTCGCTTCGCTCGCAAAGTGTCGTATGTAGGGAATGTTGCTCGCTTTGCTCGCAATTGAAACATGTAGGGGATGTTGCTTGCTTCGCTCGCAAACGGTAGATCTCTAAGGGTAGGTTTAACTTCTGTAGGGGATGCTGCTCGCTTCGCTCGCTTGAGGAAGTTATACTGCCCACCCAACATGTGGGGAATGATGCTCGCTTCGCTCGCAAACGGTAGATCCCTAAGGGTAGGTTTAACTTCTGTAGGGGATGCTGCTCGCTTCGCTCGCTTGAGGAAGTTATACTGCCCACCCAACTTGGCAGACGTTTTTTTCTGTTGGAAATTCTTACAAACAAATTAAATCTTATAAAACTACGTGGAACCACGAAAAGTTTATTCGGGGATGTTGCTCGCTTCGCTCGCTCGCATAGGTGGGAAATACCTCCGTGAAATAGTCAAGTGCGTAGGACTGTGAATCGCGTCGCAAACGGTAGGTCTCTAAGGGTAGGTTTAACTTCTGTAGGGGATGCTGCTCGCTTCGCTCGCTTGAGGAAGTTATACTGCCCACCCAACTTGGCAGACGTTTTTTTCTGTTGGAAATTCTTACAAACAAATTAAATCTTATCAAAACTACGTGGAACCACGAAAAGTTTATTAGGGGATGTTGCTCGCTTCGCTCGCAAGGTATACCTGTATATAGGTAGGAAAAAACCCGTATTTATTCTTTTGAAATAGGCCTGCAGGTAACATTGTGAAATACCTGACGAACCCCTTGACGTCTTCGTAGAGCCTTCTCGCGAACACGGCAAAATTAATTTCTGATGTTAAACGCTTTTCTCGCTTCCCCTCGCAATTTGACCGACTTCTCGTCACTTTTTTCGATATCCGATTTCGGATTCAGATTCGGCGGACCCAAAGCTGTATTTCGCCCGCGAAAACCGTTCCGAAAAACGTACCTTTATGGGGTATATTTTAATCGGAAAAAACCAAGTTTTTCGGCGGACTTTTCGAGAAAACGGGTCCGTACTCTCGCATTTTTTTAACGCATTTCCCGATACTTTTTTCGCGATCCGATCGCGCCGTCGTCTTCCTCGTAGGAAAACCTACGAAACCCGTATTTTTCCGGAATTGTCAACGGCCGTTTAGAGGGGTAGGGGAAGCGGGGAAGTCCAAAAAGCGCACATTAATTATTACTTCGACCCCCCTCCCGCCCTACGGCCCATGGTTCGGGTGGGATTAGAAAATTTTAAATTCGCTTATACACCCTATCGGAAAATCCCAAAAAGATCCCCCCACTCGTAGACTCCCCCCACTCAGCCGTTTGGCCGTGCATAGACACGACAGACAGACAGACAGACAGACGGAGTTTCATTCTTATTAATAGTATAGATAGATAGAGATAGAGATAGATAGAGATAGAGATTGACCCAGGTGGAGAGAAAGAGGACTACTTGATTCCGGAAGCCAGAGTACATCCTTAGCAGAAAGTGAGATGAAACGGTTGAACGTTCTACCCTGCAGTGTGGGGATTCTCCAGTGCAATATGTGTTCTTGTTGATATGAATTATTAATTACCTGTTGAGTTGCTATGATAATAAGTTTAGTTTTTCCGTTGTCTTCCGTTGAAATAGTTTCATCTAATTTCTCTTAAATTCTATCTTTCTTTTCTGGTTCAAATAGGCACACACTTCAAATAATACTCGTCCTAATAGTCGTAGTAGTAATTCATATCTTGTGTGCTCTTCCAGATCCGGACAAGAAAATCAGTGCAGCGTTATTGTCCCTGCCGAACGCCCGAGGGACGCTTCGTATCAAAAAAGTCGAAAATCGGTGAGCCACTACACAGATCTCGAAGAAAGATTCTGCATACCACTTCGTGAATTTCGTGGAAACTGAGAAGTCTGCAAATCAACTAATAAAAGACTGTCAAGATGCTACCGAACCTACGATTATAGCAGTAGGTCAATTAGGGTCTAATTGTATTGTTAAGTTTTTAGATTTAATTTCTGTTGTAGATACCTTCATGCAAACCTTCGATTTGTCGTTTAAACTAATATTTATATTTAACCTCCACTATCCACCACCTTGTAGACACGTGTGGCGATTTCTCGAACTATTCTGCTATGAACTAAAAGTTTCCAACTTTTTCCCTCGGCCCAGGCTCTTGCTTCCACCTGCGAACAATACCGACAGTCTCTTGCTGAAACCGCTGCAATTGGTGCCTCAAATAATAATGGAAAGGTTACATTAGAAGGGAACCAATCAAGTTCCTTAGATGTGTCTCGGGTGACCGGGGCCTCTGACTCAGATAATCTGTTGCCATCACTAAAGGAATTTCTTATATTCAATCAGTCACGTAATTTCTCACAGTTGAGGACTTGACTGGTCTCTTAAGCATCCCTGGATCATCTTTCATCGCGTTTGGCTTCTTGCAATTTCGCCCTCCGCCGCCTTTCTGGTTCAGTGTCGTTGCCGGTTCTGCGTGCTGTGTTCTACGCACTATTCATGAGCCGAGTGTCTTATAGTGTGATCTTGTGGGGCAGTTCTGGTGGTGTTCTCTCTATATTCAGACTGCAGAAGGCAGCTGTTAGAATTATCTTTGGTCTTGGTTACCGAGAAAGTTGTAGAGGTTACTTTAAGAAATTGAATTGTTTAACTGTTCCCTAACTATATGTTTTGGAGTGCTTAAAGTTTGTAAAGAGTAAGATGACCTTAATCAATAGTAACCAGCATCATCATAACTATAGTACGCGTTCATCTAACCTATTATGCCCCCCTTTTGTACGTCTCTATGCGTTTCTACGTAACGATCCCCTGCAAAACGGAATCCGTTTCTTCAACAGACTACCAATTTCGTTAGAAGATTGCCGGACAAGGCTTTCTTGAGAAAATTAAAATGAATCCTGGTTGAAGCCGAACTTTATGAAGTATCTGAGTTTTTTAATTTAAATTTTATTGACTAGCATGCCGAGGAATATTTATACCAGTACTCGATGATGCTTTATTTTAGTTTAGTTTAGTTTATTGCTGGATGGCTACCTCCATTGGGTGATTGCATCGTAGAAGAAAATTTATTACTGTTGCTTTTGTATGTTTTATATGCCAGTTTGGGTATTATATTGACTTGTTGACAGTTTCTGTTAGTAAAATAATTAGATATATATTTTTTATCTTCTGTGTAGTATTATCTTGTTAATGACGTACCTATTTATGTATTTTTGACTATTGTTATTCCCATTTTGGGCCCCACAATAAAAAATATTTGATTTGATTGATTTGATTGCACTGCGGGGCCTTCTCTCGAGCCTTCTCTGACGGAATTATCTCCCTCTATCCTGACCAATTTATCTCATGAGTTAGTATCATATTTGCCAAACTCACATCAATCTCCTAATTGTTATCTCCTCCAGGAGTATCTCCTCCGCCTCCAGTGTTGACTCCTTTGCCACAAACTCCTTTGCTACCGAGAAATCCTGTTAAGGAGGCAGGATTTTACAAGGAGGACTCCTTGAACGTTCCCCAATTAGTAAAGCTACCCCCTCAACAAGTAATAATCCCACTGCAGTGGTGACTGAACCTTCTCCACGTTTGCCCCTCTATTCTCCCGTTTCTAGTTGTTCAATAAGGAGTACACTATCTGAGAGTACTCTACCAGGGAGTACGCCATCAGGAAGTATGCCCAAATCAGCGCAGGGGTTTATGTGAACTGCAGATAGCAGGGCGAGCGAGAAGCCTCGAAAAAAAACCCACAAAATGATCCTCAAGTAAAGCTATTCCCTCAACAAGTAATAATCCCACTGCAGTGGTGAGTGAACCTCCTCCATTTACGCCCTTCTATTCTCCCGTTTCTAGTTATTCACTAAGGAGTACGTGTCTACACTGTGGTTGGTTTATTAAAAAAATAATTTAAAATGACTTTAAAATCCCATTACTGTGAAATGACATTCACAGCAGTAAATCGTTTGATTGACCACGTCAAAGATGAATGCGTTAATATTATAAATAGGGTGGTATGGGCTCATAAGGTCGTGCACTGCGGAATGTGTGGTTACCTTACCTCTCTGTTCTGGAGATTGAAGAAACATGTCAATAGGGTCCACCCCCACCACGTCATTCACCATCAATGTTGGATAACATTTATGATGAAGTCCCTAGCCTTTCCACTAGCAGTTAGCAGGGGAAAACATACCTCTGTGTTGTCAACTGATGTTGACTCACTATGTGGACGGCGTGAAATCCATAATAGATGAAGCGTTCCAACAAATGCGCACGATCCACACTCGTTTGAACTATTTCATTCAGGCAGTGTTTGCGAAAAAAGAACTTGCCCCAACATCTGAAGAGATAGTACCACTTACGGACAAAGTCATTCACTTAGGTTACGGAGAAGCAGACTAATTTGTTCAGTTTATCCCAATAAGAGCAGTTTTCAAAAAGATGATTGAACTCCCAGGTTTCTTAAAGGAGGTGGTGGAATGGGGATGGGAACGCAGTGATACGTAACAGGTCACGTGTTTTTGTGACAGTCAGGTGTGGTTGGCACATCCTCGAAACCGTCAAAACGCTAAGGAAGGCTCATTCTTTTTCCCACTCCACCTTTACTACGAAGATTTCGAAGTTGATAATGCGCTAGGTAGTCACTCTGGTGCACATAAATTAGGTGGTGTTTTCTACTCCATCATGGTGTGGTGGTGTTATCTCCACGTTGGAGATCCAAGTTAAGGTTCATTATGTAGGCCGCAGTTTTAAAATCTCGAATTCGTTCTATCGAGGGCAACAAGGCCATTTTCCCTCCTGTAATAGATGAACTCATGTTCCTCTACAAAGAGGGCATCACCGTGACTGTAGAGGGTCGTAATCCAGTTTGCTCTGGATGCATTGTAGAGGACAACCTAGGATTGAATTGCATCCTCGGATTGACTAGTAGCTTCAATGCAAAGAGGTGTTGTAGAATATGTCGGATCCGTAAAGAGGATTACAACAAAACTTTGAGGGAAGACCCAGACCTACTGCGTGCAAGTGACAATGTCCGAGATGATTACATGGCTGAAGATCCTCAGCAAACGGGTGTTGTAGAGTCTTGCATATGAGAAGACCTAGGTTATTTTCGGATTGAAAACAACTGTTCAGTTTATTGTATGTATGACATGTTTGAAGGCGTGGCAAAGTATGTTATATGGGTTGTTCTGAAGGATCTGATCCACAGAGCTGAGTCCTTCACTCTTTCCCAGCACAACGATTGGATCAAAAACTTGTCTTACGGTCCGCATTCATCCTCTAGGCCAATGCCCATCACTCTGATTCCCAACAACAATGTCACTATCAGGATGTCTGCCTCAGAAATGCGGACATTCGTGGAGCAAGCAAAGCGGAGTAACTTTGGACTCATGGTGGGTCACTAGGTCGATTTATGTGGTTTCCACCTTCCTTCCACTGCCGATGCATGTCTTGATGAATATCGTGATGATGATGATAATAATAATGATGATGATTATGATGGCGAGGAGGAGCGAAACTTTAGCGTACGCAGAAAACGTAGTAGAAGAATGAACAAGAGGCCCTCCAAACGAAGATCCCAAGTGGGAGGAATAGGCATAGTATTAGGTTGGGTGCAGTAGAGTATTATAGATTGTACTTGCTAATGAATGAAGTGATAACTTTGATTAACCAGGATTTCGTTAGTCGAAAAAAAGGTCAATACCTTGCCGATATGATCGAACTGTTCCTCAAATGTTTCGTTCTTCTGTCTTTCAGACTCTCCAACACCCCTCTCTCTGAAGGTGGTGAACATAAAATTCCACCATCGTTGCAGCCCAAATTTCATTTCCTAACACACTACCATCCATGACAATGAAGCACAGTCCCTTGACGGCACTCTACATTTAGGTTCAAATAAAAAAACCTAGAATTGAAATCAGGGTCGAAAAATTCCTTTAACAATATTAATAATCATTACTCAGCAGCAAAGAAGGAACAGTACAGCCTCAACCGCCTTTTTCCCACAGTTCCCTCCCTGATCGGATAGACGAGCATGGGAAATTGAGTTTTATTACAAATGATTCAGAACTGGAAGAACTTTGCTCCTCCCTCCAAACTCACCCTACTCTCTTAAGAAGTGTCAAGTTCGTTACCACCTACGATGGTGTTAAATTCATTCCGAACTATATGGTATACTTTGATGTTGACAAAAGAGGGTTACCTGATTATATTAAAATCTTGAAAATGTAAGTAAATTTGGAAACAAACAAAACGTAGGTACTTGAAAGGTGAAAACTATTTAACTCGCGCATTCTGTAGCCACTTCCAAGGCTATAACGTTGACTCCCTTGGTTTTCATTCATATTATAAGCTACCGGACCGTCTGTATACTTTCCCCAGCTCATTAGTAAGAGCTTTGAACGGGGAATATTATGTAGTGCTGTGAAACAGCCTCTGAACTGTAATTACTTAATAATGATGTAATATTGTGGAAACACTTCAGTTTAAATGGCAAAAGTTGGACGATATGGGCAACGAGAACGCGCACCTTTTCAAGTGGCATCACGTCAACGCAATTGGCAGCTCATTATATTATCTTGCTATAGGTTCCAGGGTAGTGATTTTATGAATGGGGAGATATTGGTTATCTGTTAGCCGCTGTGGCTATTTCCCTGGGTGTTTCCTACCAAGTATACGAAGCTTTGGTAGAGAATAAATAACTAATCAAGAACAGAAGGCGGAAGACAAATGGTGAATGGTTTGAATTAATACGTGCTTAAAAATCGATAGAAACTAGAAAAAGAGCTACCAAGATAGAAACAGATAGAAAAATTGGTACCAAAACTTTGTTTTAACCCGGAGAATATTATTTAGAAAAAATTCTTTTGCTATGAAATTTAAAGTTAACAATTTCTTTGCACCCAAATTAGGTAGGTACCCAAGTTTCAAAACAATTTTAAAATTAACAATATGATAAGATAATTTACGAAAATTAGCTCATACGATGACTAGAAAATTTTTTTTTTTACTTCACATTTAAAAAATAAATAATCCGTTTTTCTTTTTAAAAATCAATATCTACAGTCTAAATGAGAAAACTGAGAGTTCTCAACTTCGTTTACCACCTTGCATTGATGGTAAATGATTACGATAGATTTAAATAAATGAATACAATGAACCTACCTTCTTTAAAAGCAGCTGAAACCCGTTGCATTTGTTATACAAATATTGATTTAACTAAAGTTCATTGCCATTCATTTTTAGGATTTGCAATACTTGTCCAAAATAATCTTGCAAAAATAAACATGTAGGTAACTATAACTACTTTTACTGAACACGTGATACATTTATGAATCAAGATGTAAATATAAATACCTATATAATGTTCACATACGGAAATATACTTAGCATGTTTTAATTAATTTAAAAATTAAATTAATTTAAATTTAATTTAATAATTAAATTAACCAACCCTCAAGAAACCCGAAACATCTTAAACTTAGCGTGTTTCTTTGAGCCTAATTTTTCATTAAGTAGAAGCACATATAATAATATAAGTGCATAAATAAACCCGAAGTTTAAAATTCAATATGATTCAGTGTTAATAAGAATGAAAAAATGCATTGCCCAATTTGTTCTTATCTTTATGAGAAATATCTTTGGGGTTCCAGATGCTTGGTTCCTTTTGGTATAATTCAATAAAATATGGTTTAAAAAAATATTCCCGCGTTCAACCAAGATTGTATAATTAATCATTACTACATGACAGGAAAAAGAATGAACGTAAAATAATCATGACATAACTAAATCAAACACGATACCAACAAACAAATGAAAGCACAAAACTAGTGAGGATGTCCATACTATTGATGTCTACAACACAGAAAAAGCTTCCTAGCTTTTACCTTCCTACTTTTACCTTGAGAGAAGCAATAACTTGTTCCGCCTCCCATCTCGCGTTAATGCAGTCAGTCGTAATGTCCATCTGATCTTCCAGACTTTGTCGTCTTCTGGATGAAGTGCGACTCAATCTTGCTTGTCTTACTCGATCCTCCGTTTCCTTGAAAAATTTGAGTCCCGCCTCAAGTTGAGCTAACATATCCTCTAACTCCTCAGCCGAACTCCCCACAGCACAGAGCAGGGGTCTTTTTCATTAAACGACCGTACACGGTCTTTTCTGTTATACAACCGCAAAACAATTTTCAATAGAAACAGAACGGTAGTTGTTTTTCTGAAATTGATGAAATTATCCATAAAATGAAAACTTGTACTTGTTAAAGAAAAAGGACCTTTTCCGTTAATTCATTACCATTCATTCATTCTGACCTTCATGTCTAACTAATATGTATTTTTACTAAGGGTTTAATATGTATTAATTTACTAAGGGGTTTAATATGTATTTTTACTACTTGATGTTATGTGTTTTTGAGATGCGAGCTTGCTAGCATCCAGACCTCCAAACTCTTCACAGCATTCTGATCTATTTTATCACAGTGGACGTAAAAATGATTCGGGAACAGTTTTTAGAACAATAGAACTGTTTAGACTGAGTAGGGGCGTCCTTAAATAATTAGAACAACCAATTAACCCAAATCTGAATGGATTATTTATTCAAAAGAAAATAAAAGGTGAACATTGTGGGATCGATCCTCTAAACGGCCAGACTTTCTATTTAATCATTACCATAATTTTGTTCATCCTAGTCTGGAGAGTTAAAGGGTATCAAATACCAAGAATTCTATTTATTACAAAAGAGAAGGGTAAAATACCCTTCCATAGAATCGTGGATATAAAAAAATAAGTCAATGTATCATTTTCAAATGAGCAAATGAAATAAAATATTCCTAACTAAAAGGAGCTCCTTGGAAGATGAATTATATGTATGTGGAAATTAATCAAATAAATTGATATCAAGCAATGTTCAACAACAATGCGAGAAAATAAATAGAATTCTTGGTATTTGACACCCTTCAGCTCTCCAGAGCAGGATGAACAAAATTATGGTAATGATTCAATAAAAAAGTCTGAACGTTTAGAGGATCGATCCCACAATGTTCAGCGCAGGAACTCACTGCTCATCCACATCTCATGGCGCCGCGATAGTCCTGTGGACGAGAAGCCCCCAATTCCCTTCGTATAAGCCAAGGAAACTAAGGCGGCGGAAGGCCAAGTGCAAGCTTGAATGCATTGGATACGAAGGATACGAACGTTTTTGCTCTCTCGTCTGGAAATTCGATCGATGACGGTTGGAGATAAAGAAGTATTCAAATGAAGATGAATCCTGAACAACAGGGAGTACAGTGAATCCACACTGGAGCGCACCAACCCAAAATGACGAAATGTTGTAGGAATTAAGATTTGAGTGCAGTTTATTGAACAGCTATTCAGAGCCAACAAACTGCAGGAAATCCAGGGGAATCTTGGACGCTGAAGACGAAGAGGGGGTGCTGCGGTCTCATTGGGTGACACGGGGGTTCAAATATGATAGTGACGACTCTCCACTCGCGCACACAACATTGCGGTGGCACTTTTCCTACCACAAAAATATAAGTAAGGTCCATCTAGGACTCAAGAAACTACTAACTTATACCTACTTTTCCTACTGTAAACACTACAATATTGCTTCGCAGTCAATTGCGTAAACAAAACCTTCTATTGCCTTAACATAAACATATATCAAGCGTTTCTGTTTCTATGTAAAATTTTAGTGTTAATTGTGAAAATGTTGTACAACAAAAAAGACGGTGTGCGTATAACGAAAAAGACCCGAGAGCAGCGCCTTCGCCGACGCCGCACAGTGTTTCGAAAAAAAAACTACTTCAGCATCCAGGGAGGTAGGTCGATCGATGAGAAATAACACTCTCTGGGTAACTCTATACCTACACTTGAAAGCCCCAAATAGAAAACTACTGTGCGGAACCCCTAAGGACATTATTCCCCTGAAAATAAACATTTAATTTTTCCTCTTCTTCTGATCATCTTTGTCTGGACTGAAATTATTCCCCCGAAGGTTTTAACGAATAATATTCTCTACTTTTGAATATTAATTTTTAATTTCTACCTCTTCTTAACAGAAAATGGATATTTAAAACAAGTGGTATAAAGTTGTTAATGTCAAAAAATATGAATGCCGGTTTATCAAGTCTCGAAATCAGAATCATTCTTTAGAGAATTTAATGCAGAATTAGAATTTTCAACTCGTTCATTCCGCAAACCTCTGCAAATATTGATTTTCTTCAATTTTCCGTAGCAATTTGCATAATTTGAAACAGTGAGTTTTTATTTAAAAGCGACCGTGAAACATAAAACCCGAGTGAAATACGGTCATTTATACCTTCCTAGTTTCTAAATATGACATGAAATTGAACATTCCATTAGTTTTATTTAAATTAATACAAAATTACCATCCAGTACACCAAATCATCTTACTGTTATTTTTAGCTAACATCATCAATGAAACGATTAGGCCTAAAAATGATTTTTTTCATCTCTATCTCATTTCTATTAGTTTTCGCTATTAGCTAGGTTAATAGAACCGCAATATGCATAAGTGTCGGTTTTCGTGGTTTCGGAATTTTTTCCACCAAACCCCCAGGATCGAAAGACTGTGCGCTGTGACCCTGGCTAACCTATTAGTCACTTCACTTAGCTTGTCCATGAACCTGTCCATTACTAATGCTAACACTCTTATTCTTCAACTTCTATATTTTTGGCAGACTTTTCTAGTTGTTAATCTCTATGAATAAATTCAACTCACGTATTTCTCTGTTCATACTAAATCATATATATTTGTTAATATTTTCAAGTTAGTATTTCCAAATCACCTGTCATAATTAGTTTGAAATTTAATTCAATAATCAAAATCACTACAATGTGAAACATATAATTTTGAAGCCAAATAAATAATACAAATCAATAAATGAATTAATATTAAAATAAAATAAATTTCTAATTTCGCGAGTCTGCGACATGTTAATGGTCTGGTGCAGACTATAGGGACTGCTCACTTGGGCAATATGTTGGTCTGGATGACACAAAGGCTGATCATAATTATAAGAATTCGTAACGAATCTGTAGGCAGCTTCACTCGGAGAAATCATATTGTCTCGAAATATGAAGAAATTTTATTTAATAAAAATCACAACTTGATTAGATTTATTACAAATTAAAACCACTTATGTTCAGGAACACTATCAATACCCGTCATTATTGTTATTTAACCATAATTTGGTTGATATTTAACATTTCAACAATGAAATAATAATAGCATTGATCATCAATTGAATTATAAAACATCAACTCATAGACTTCTACAAGTTTCAACTCTAAGCTGACCTACATTATGTTTCTAAGCACTTCATTTGAGAGAAATTCTCAAACCAAGTGATAAAAAATTACTTATGTGAATGTACAATCGCAGAGCTATCAATATACAGGTATGTGCAGGTATACAGGTGTTTGCTAGCTTTTAATTCACTGCACATAATGTTTGAGCATAAAAACATCTGACGTCAAATGTATCTACTAATTTTCTATTTATTGATCGTTCCATGGCATGAAATCAAGTTCCGGCAACTGTTCACATTTCACTTTCTTATTATATTCACTTGAAAACAACAACAGATTTGGAGGAACTTCTTCAACATCATCGGAGTTGTCACAAACTATTCGAGCCAGCGTGGTCTTCTTGATCTCTTTCAATTGATCTGAAAACAAAGAAACGATGATATTAATATTCAAGCTAAATTGAATTCGAACAATTATGGTCGGAATGTAGACAAGAGGAGAATGCGATTTGTTGCAATAGTTCTACCGATTCCTTATCGTGTTCGTACTTAGCTGAAGCTAAACGATTTTCTGCAAGCGATGTATTAAAAACCATTGGTAACAAATACACCACTTTCCAAGCTCTGAAGTGCGGTAAAAAAAAACGAAAGTATGCCTTTTATTTCGGGCAATTCAATTTTTCCATTGTGCTTAAAATAGCATCTGAATGTTCAATTCATTTTTAGTTCATTAATTAAGTAATCATTTTCAACTCTCGAGAGAAAAAGTAATAATTTGACAGTTTTACAGTTAAATTGCCTCTATCTGTGGCTGTGGAGGAAATCGCACTATAAACATAGAGCCATCTCGAAACACAGAAAAATTATAAAAAACAAAACGGATAAATAATTGGAGTGCAGCATTCCGTAGCGCAAGGAGAGTACAAAATCAGTGAGCCAATCATGAGGCAGGATTTGCGAATCGTCCCAGCGGGATGTGAATGTTGCACGAAATTGGGCGAAGATTCATCAAAAGAAGAGCAACAATAAAACTGAAATACCTGAAGTGAAGGAGTGCGGACCGGTGTATGAATCGTACCAAAAACGATCGCCTAACTTTGTCCTCCTGAATTGCTCTGCTATTAGGCAAGTGGCAGTAGGTCCTAGGATCGAGCCTTTAAGCGGAGTTTCTGAGAGCGAGCCAGAATATAAGTCAATATCGTCCACGGTGCTGAAACGAAAAACTTGATAATAAGTTAATTCCTAAACGGAAATTATTATTAAATAAAATGTAATTACATATACTATGATAAAAACTCCAGTACCTATTTAGAATTTCTTTACAGCAGATTTTCGTAATTTAATCTCTTGGAATTATGTAGAACTTCTTAGAGCCGGTTTCCATAGGGAGCCATGCGGAACTAATGGAGATCTATGAGATCTATCTATACGTATACTCGTACTTCAAAACACCGGAATGACCGTTTGATCAAACTTCGTTGTTGACTCCAGTCCTCTTCCGCGGTCAAGTTTGGATAGTTGATTGATTTACTTGGCAGATATTTTGATTTTATTTCATCAATTTTCATGATTTTATAAGTATATTGTAGGTATATATGATAAAAAAATTTACGAATCGTTGTAGAATGCTCCAAAATGGTTTTAATGAAAAACACTTTGGAAAATTGATTTATTTTTCCAGGCCATTTCAACGTCTCCATTTTTACGAAATTCACTAATGAACCACATGATATGTTATAATTTGCATGATCTACTGTTCTGTATTCTCTTGTTCTTCTGGTTCCTAAGAATCGTAATTTATTTGCCTACGTTGTTTGTTTGACCAATTGTAATAGAAATATCAATGACAAATCTACTACCTTGGCTTGGGTATTATTTTGGCAACCTTTGAAATTCATTAACTCATCACCTGTAAAGACGTTGGAGAGCTGCAACAGATTCATCTTCCATATAGTTATTCAAATCTGCAAATTCCTTGACTGGGGGCAGTGAGCAGTAATTTCTCCATTCTGGGTACCCTGGCAGCCCGTGATCACGTCCCCTTTGTATGTTCAAAGATACTAAGTCAAGTCCACACTTTTTTGGCACTGTTTTGTTCTGTGGTTCTTCAAAAAGATGTTGCGTGATCTACAAAGACCGATAACACAATAAGTATTATTGAAAAATGCAAAACCTACACGTCATTATTTTCAGGCCGCCTGGAATTCAATTATTATTTGACACCAGAAACTTGAACTAATCATAAAACATATAGGTTACCTTCGTTGAACCTAATTTAGAAGAACTCAAGAAATACAACGAAAAACAGGGAACTAAAAATTTTTTGAATTGGGCAAAACAAGGAGCTTCACATGTAGGTAGGTCACGTACGGGGAGCCAAGCTCCACTAGTTGGTCTGTCTACCAATTGCCTCAACACAAAATAGTGCTACATCAAAAGCAAAATATCGATTACAGAATCAAATAATACATCAAAAGCGAGCTAACCGACTAATCGTAGGTAGTGTACAATAGATATCAAATCCTTAAAACATTCCAAATGGTCCATTATTAAGAATAATTACCAATAATTGCTTTGTTATGTGGTAAATGATTAATTTAATCTCATCCATTTCTCTAGATTCCATGCCTACTCTTTGGGAATACTAACTTAGCTATAGATATATTGTTTCATGACAAATTAAGTTTGAAAGGTTTCCGCAAAGGTACCGCAAAGAAAACGAGATTAGTTATGTACCTACCTGTACACAAGGTACTTGATTTAAACGTTATTAATTTTAACAAAAATCCAAAATTAAAATTAAACTTTTTTAAAAATTTAACATAGTATGACTTAATCTTATAAAAAGTTTCAGTCATGCAGCATGATGGTATGGGCGAATTTTCGTGATTTTTCGTATCATATTCATGTTGAATCGTTTTGAGATTTGAGCACTTCGTGGGCGAAGAAATCGTTAACTATAAATTTTATGGCTATATATTATAGCTTATATATAATTTTCAACTAAAAATGTTGTATAAATAAGATTGTTTTAGTCTATTTTAATGATATTTAAGTAAGTACATTTTTCATCAAAATGCTGAACATAACATTTTGAATGTTCTAGATCACAGTTAAAATAATTTTTAGGAGTAATATTTTGCTAAAAATAAAAGTATAATGATTTTTAGCAGTTTTTGCTATTTTCAGTGATTTTCGCAGTACATTTTTTGAAATATTAAAAATTTATTGCTCAAGAAGTGCTGTCTAATTCACCTTTTACTTTTGGAATGCTTGATTTTATACAATTACGATCTTAAGTTGTAGTTATTAAGTTATGACACATATATTTTTATAAATATGAAAAAGTCTTGAAATTCAGGAATCGTTTCAACAAAGTGCTGCAAAACGAATTTCCATGATGAAAATGTTGGAAAAATTTATTTTAAAATATTTGGAGCCATTGCAATGGCTTCATTTTCTGAGAAAATTCACTAAAATTAATTATTTGATAGGTAAAATACTGCTAAGGACCATGTGGCCCATCGTCAAATGTCGATATTTTTCGGAACATATTTTCCTTCATCCATTCCTTTCAATTCGATGTGAATTCTATAACTATCATTTCAATTAGTATCAAGTCCTTATACTACTACGAATTATCGCTGTATTGGAAATTTGCAAATACCGATTATGCAAATCTCGGAAGTTAAATATCGATGACTAAATATATATTAATCATAACCAAAATAATATCGATTATTCGATTAATCTATAAAAGCTTAATCGAAACTAAGGCTACCTTGAAATATATTAGGTATGCTATTATTTTAGATATGCTGATTAACATAAAATAATATCAACTTGTAAGAACACTGTCGTATTATATCATTAGTCAACTACTATATTCTCGTGTGAAAATCGCAAATAATTTTCAACAGTAAACTAATTTTATTAGAGAACACACAAAAAAAGTTGTGGGATCAACATTTTTTTAGTAGGTAACTATTGATCATGCAAGCATCATTACAGAGAGGTATTGATATTCCGATTGGGTATGGAGTCAAAAACGTAAGTGCCTAGCAGAAATTATCATACCGTAGTTTTTGAATTCGTTTCTGCGATGATGCATTGGATTTCATGTGGGTAAACTATCAAATATGGAGGTGCTCACGTGAGCGGTACGTACTTCAGTTGTAAAAAACCGATCAGCCTTTTGGACATCTGTGCCCACAGCGCTCATCAATATGCGGTCCAAATTCCCGACAGTGTAAAGTGGAAATGGGTTGAATAATATTTTTCTGAGCAAAGTCAAGCTGTCGGGAGATGTCTTCTCGTAGGATTTCATGAGCCCCTGGAAAAGCAGAATAGCTTTCATCAAAGTAAGATAAATTAATAAATAACGGTTGTTTTGCAATATCAATTCCACCTAGGTATCTCGCTTAAAACAGTTTCTAATAAAAACACTTTTCGTCCATTTTCCTGGATATCATAAAAGGTACCGTGGTTATATTGAGATACCAAATAAATTTGAAAATAAAAATTTACGAATCTCTTTATGTCATCACCTATCTCTATTAATTCGAATGCAACACATAACATTTGGAGCAAATGGTACAATGTAGGTGTATTTAGATTCTTTTCAGATGGGTTTTGCTCCATTCCTCCCTAGTCTTGTTTGATTTTTCCTGTGGTCACTGATGGTTTCTCGTCGTTTGGTAGGCATTTTTAGTTCCTTCTAAATGGTGCTCTGGGACAGAGATCGACCTAGTGTAGCCATGCTATCAATCAACTGACAATGAAACGAGCTGAGGTGGGTAACACTCGCAGAGTTATTGTAGGGATGGTGATTTGCAAATGTTTGGAGGCGACAAGTAATTTCATTGTTCCTCTGTGAAGCTTTCGTGCCCACCATGTCTTGAGAAAACAAGAGAAGCCATGCACTAATGGCGTTTTCCCAGTTTTCCCCAATCCTTTCGGGCCCAGGGAAATGGACAGCAATTTTTTTCAAATAAAAATACCATCAAAATGAAAAAAAAGTTATGAAGAATGACTTACCAGGTGCTAAATCGAAAATACATACTGGGGTCGTTCTGTACCCCACGCTTGAGTTTGGAGTTTATAAAAGTCACGGTGGGGTCCGACGTGTCCCAGCTCTTAGTTCAGAGCTTCTCACATGAAATACATTGAACTGCTGAGTGAAGTAAGGTCGGCTTGGCCAACGAACCTTGGCCAGCAGGACAACAAACTTAATTTATAAAAAATTACACGAGGAGAAAAAATTTTCTCACAGAGATATGTGTAAAAATGAAACAGTGGGGTCCGCGCGGACCCCAGTGTGACAACCTAGGGTTAAATTCAATTATCAATTTGGTATAGTTTTGAAAATGATGTCAGGAGTTTCAAATTTCATACATATGATAGGAACACTCGCGGTCGGTGAAGGGAGTTAATGGGGGGGGAGTCTGAGAAGTCATGATATTTTTGTTTACCTACTCTTAATTTAACTCTCACCAAAATTATATAACATCCATTCATAGGGACGTCCCTGTAATGGATGCATTACTTACCAATATGCTTATTATCTGGAAACGAATGTTCTTTCTAGCCTTCACATATTTTCACTACCGTTGGAGTTGATTTTCAACATTATAATAGCCACTGTACCACATTAGTATACTATTATTCATCATGATTAAAAGTACAGGAGCACTCACTGGCAAAAGAGAATGAGCAAATCGAAATGATGCTGTGGCAAAACTGTTTGCGATGGTTGGGTTAACGCTGTCATCGTAGGAAGTAGAGAATGAAGAACTCCTTGTCGTCAGATTATACTTCTCCATAATTTTGTCCCCTGTAATTGCAACAAAAATGTAAATTAATATTGTTAATCATTTTCATTTTCCTTATAAAGAAAGTGTAATCGAATGGCGATCTCTGAACTAACAAGCTTCTCCGCTAGGGCCGTTATTGCAATCTACTTCGATCCCCACGCTCAAGTCCAAACACTGTGAAAGCCTCTTTGCTGTTATTATTATTACTATTTTTCAATAATATTACTTTTTAATTCAGAATTTCGGAATCACCTAGGGTATATGTTGCGTATATAAATGTAACAACAGGAGGATGGGTTATCAAAAGATGTTCATATGCGAAAACAGTGGATGCGGCACTCCGTCGGGAACCATGAGTTGTCAAAATTGACAGTAATGTGTGGGGAGCACTACCACCCTCACGACTTTATGCAGTAAAGATATCATTATGGTAAGAAAATATCACAAAAATGTCTCACCAGTTCCGTCACTAATGTTTTTGGATTCATAGCGTTACTATAGGATTGGTTGTCTACTTGTCTGTTGCCGTATCCGCCAAGAACATGTGGATGGTGTAGGTGTTTACCTACGCTAAGCCTGTCTTTAAATCTTCAGCTTTCAGGACTCATAGTAATGTTCACCATTTAGATAACCAGATAATATCAAACGACAATTATGCGTAGGTACCGTTTCCAAAAGTTTGACTTTTTTGCCCTAGAGCAAAAAAAAAAAAAAAAAACCTTGCTGAATTCAAATTGTCACGGTCAAAGCAGAGAATTTTAAGATTCGACTCTTCAACCTGCATGATTAGAAAAGAGGATATAAAAGATGCCAGTCTTTCAAGGAAACTAACAACCCAGGTTTTATCATGATTTCAACGGGAATTAACTTGGTATATAACGCCTGAGTACAAACTACTTACATGATAAATTACAGACTCAAAACAAGATAGTCAAATTGCATTCTCTTAATTTCACTCTAAATCGTAATAGGTGTTGATGTTTTTCTACAGGTTAAATACTTCATTTAGATCCCCAAGCTATTCGTGTGTATAAGCGCTATTATTTACAGGGAAACAGAAAGGACATTTATTGGTAAGCTGGCACTATAATATCAGTAGATAATAATATATGTGTTATTCGTTCTTGAATTGGAATCAAATTAGTTCATCAGACCTATGAATTTTGCCGTATTCCATTTGGAGTGGTAAAGAGTAAGAATATTGTGTGTTGCACCTATACCTAAATACCAATACCAACCTGTTTACCCGTGCGTTACCGAACGTGAATGAAGATTTGCCTCCGGAAGTTAGGGACTCCTGCTCTCTCTCTCTCTCTCTCTCTCCTCTCTCTCTCTCTCTCTCTCTCTCTCTCTCTCTCTATATATATATATATATATATATATATATATATATATATATATATATATATATATATAACGTTTACGAATTTTTGAGAAAAAATAAGCTGTTGCGATGAATCCGAAAATGTGTACCGTGTGCATGTATAGTGTATGTATGTGTGTTTGTGTGTGTGTTTACAGTGTTTAAAGTTTGAGAAACGTACAAATACGTTGAAATTGAAATTACAACTACAACTACCAAATCAAGTGTTCTTAAGGTTAGGTTAATTGTCTATTTTCTCCCGTTTGTATTTGGATCAAGTTCAATGGAATGAAATCAATGAAAAATTTTGATGTAGGTTCTGAGATAGGTTTTGGAATTACAAACTTTTCCGCCCTGATTCTTTATTTTTGTTTTTAGAGAATGCGATTTAATTTTGTTGATAAAACAACGTTTTGTGATATTCTGTGGTGATACCTGATTTATATTTTTGTTTACGTTTAATAATATTAATATATCAAAATTTTAATCAAATATTCACTACCTATGGTAATTTTCAGTTCTGAAATAGCTTTTCATACATTTTCGATAAGTTAACGGAATTAACTGATAAATGGTGCAATAACACGCAATATCTCTGAAACGGATAGCTGTAGCAACTTTCAGTTAGTCCCATTGGATTCAGCGTGCCAAGAAACGGAGGGTATCACACTTCACTAAGCAAATTTTTGCAATTTCTTCTCATGACCTCCTTAAATCGGACGTTTGAATCACTGGACACCGGCTTGTATTTGAAAAGATCTTGATGGGTCTAAATTTAAGGTATACCAATACCTATACATATATATATATATATATATATATATATATATATATATATATATATATAATGTGGTTTAAATGGCCCTACGAGAGCACAATACACTGATGAAAAATTAGGAAACAAAAAATGAAACGGAAAGGAACTTCACAAACTAAATTTTTTATATTTATATATGAAGCTAACAATGAATTAGGTGTTGGGAAAT
This sequence comes from Adelphocoris suturalis, assembly GCA_030762985.1. Classification (NCBI taxonomy): domain Eukaryota; kingdom Metazoa; phylum Arthropoda; class Insecta; order Hemiptera; family Miridae; genus Adelphocoris; species Adelphocoris suturalis. Next base: position 39,247,910 of record CM061045.1, read on the forward strand.
TTTACGTTGTCACGACAACTCCATGGCTCCAGTTTTTCGTGACAACGTAAAATTTCCCAACACCTAATTCATTGTTAGTTCTATATTTGAAAAAGGCAAATTAGCCGAAATATAAAAAATTTAGTTTGTGAAGTTCCTTTCCGTTTCATTTTTTGTTTCCTAATTTTTCTACAATATATATATATCTATATATATCACCATAAAAATATAATAGTAACGAAGTGAAAATATATATATATATATATATATATATATATATATATATATATCACTCAAATTCAGCTTCTGTGAATGTTAAATTCGTTCGAGAGACCACGTAGGTTAATGGAATAGCACTCGTTGGAAAAAAAAGTGGACCTCATTGGTTTAGCAGTTTATATGTGAACAGTGTTAGTCAACAATTTTGAGCGTACCATACAGCGCACCATTTGTTGGTTGTCATCTTTTCTGTTCGTTTGGTTTTGAAACACAATTTTTCGAGTGTTCAGATAAAAAAATATATATATTCCACTTTGGGAGAAAAAAGGTGTTTGGGAGTGCTGGTAAAAAAATTAAAAGGTAGTTAGATCGATCTTCGTGCGTTCACCATAAATTGGAATGGGGGGTCCCCGTGGACCGAAAATCCATTGACTCCTGCTCGACTGGTTGCTCTTTTGGCAGTAAAGGAGGGGGGCGCATTTCGCCACCCTCGTCCCCCTTTCCAGGGAGTGCGCACCGCAGAATTTGTGCACCGGGCTCCGGCACCCGTGTTTTAATTGTTCTTCCTATCTTTGCAGAGGGAAGAGAGAGCAAGCAACAAAAAAACGGCGATACGCGCGGTAGCCAAGGTTTAACATATCATTTACCCTCTAAGGGGTTAAGTCATTAAAGAGATAGTATGCTCATCGGGAGCTTGCATTTTAAAATTTGAAAAAGTGTCCTGCTCAGGACCAAAAAGGCTCACTCGCCCCAACCGGTATGATGACCGAAATTGGTTTAGAGAGGCCGGCTCACTCGCCCCAATCGATTTTAATATCGAATTGGTTTAGAGTGGCCAAGTACGCGCGTTTTCTAGTCGTTCCTACCTACCTATTGTGGCCAAAAGACGCGTCCGCTACCTGCCGTGAAGCGGCACAGGGCAGCTGATTTTAACCAGGGTTTGCCCCGGGATGGCCGACCTTGTGCACGATCCGCAAGCGCAGTAGGACGGTATCGAAGCACCGTCGAAGTCTGTATGGAAAAGGCACGTGAGTTTATAAATGTGACATAATAAATACACAATAAATATATAATATACAAGTGGACATAATAAGTGTGCACAAATCTACGTAACCCAGGAAACCAATATCGTGACATCACAGCGTCCATCATTTTATGAATCTCATAATGCATAATTGAATCATGCATCCGAATTGAATCATGTATTGAAATTGAATCATGCAATCTGAATCATGCAATCGAAAAGGAATCATGCCATGGTATAACGATAGACAGGCAGTAAAAAAATAGGAACGGTGGCAATTTTGATTTTACCTGTATAATAGGATTAAGGATACAATTACCGTCTCCTTTTGCTTGATAAACGATAAGGGGCTGCGATTAGAAGCGGTAATTCGCTAGCTTGTAGCTGACGAATTTTATTTGGTATGTGGTCATCCTGCAACTGTGCCGCCTGCAACTATTCTTTGGACAATTGTGTGAATTGAACAGTTTGTGATTTTAATCTCAGCCATAAATGTCTATCAACCGAAATGAAGTGTTAATAATAACTGAAGAAGGCCGTCGACCATGTGACACGCGTCTTTGATCATTCATTACATGAAATAAAATGGAATCGAACTTGCGAACACATTTGGCCACAAATCACCCCGTGCTATGTTAATATAAAAGACTTTCTGTGAAATACAGAGTGAAGGATGAAAAGTTAGTTACATAACTCCAATCAACTTCAAATAATATGAAACGAACAATACACGCATGATGTTAAGATTTATGTCAGAATATAGACAGACAGAACTATGATGTACCTATGGGCATCTACCTAGAATGATATGTGTACGGAAACAGAAATAAATTACTAACCTAGAAGCGGTGTTAGCAGTTCGTTGTACGTAATATGTTGAACTTGAGCAGCTACAATTCTCTTTGTTTCTTGGTATAATCTTTCGTCATCCCATTGTGGGTTCAGTTGCTGGAGCCGAGAAGCAATCTTGTTGTGGTGTCGCAGCATTATCACGTGGAGAGTCGTCAAGTGAAGATTTTCGTTGGCCCGGACGTCACCTAGCAATAGAGCTTCATTTTTTTAAAAATTAGGAAATAAAATTTTATTTGGAAAATCAAAATCAAATCAAGTCAAAATCCATTTGAAAAATGCCGTTATCATCTTGGATGTGTTTCCAGGCAATTATTTCCGAACTCTTAGGCAGATTGCAACAAAACAAAAAAAAAATTGTTTTTTCTTTTAATGATGAGGTCACTTGTATATCCAGCTCTTTTCCTCCTAAATTCTTTGAACTGCTGAGTACTTAGTCGTCTAACACATTCGCAACAGTCTAACTGTTTCCTCATTCTCACAGCAACGTGAGGGGAGCACCATCCTACAGTCCCAATCATTTAGACATCTTATATTTTTTGTTGAACCCCGAAGTCGCAGGGAAACCGCTCGAATAGGTAACTGAAACGCACCCATCCAGTGATGTGTATGTGTGTGTGTATATGAAAAAGCGTTAAACTCTGAAATTCGTTTCAGAATATCTCAAAACGGATTTCAATGAAGAAATTTTTCGAAAATTTTGATGTCAAAAATTTTGGCGCCATTTCAATAGCTTCATTTTTTATAAAAATTCCCTAAATGACCATGAGAACCCCCATTTTTTATTGCAGATTTGAATTTTATGGGAAATTTCATTAAGAAATGACCAATCAAACGATTTTTCAAGTGCGCGCAAGCGGGCGCAATGTCGCTCCAAAAGTACGCAATTCCGCACTAAAAGTGCAATACGTGTGAAATACTGAGTATTTGAAGATACTCAATTGCAACATGTTGTAGAAGTTTTTGGAGTATTTTTTCGTGCTGAACCTCGTAATGATGTTCATGTATTATTATTTGCACCCCCAACTTGGGAAAACACCGAAAAATTGACCAGAATTGCACTTTTGTTACACATTTCCTCAAAGCACAAAGCGTACTAAAATGAAAGTTTTTCGGGGTAAAATTTCATTTCTTCATGAAATTTAACGTTTAACGTTTTACGTTTACTAATTCGAATCTGCAATAAAAAATGGGGGTTACCATTTATAATAAAGAAGTTGATGTCAATTGCGCACGTGTGCGGACGTGAGCAATGCGCTAAGTGGTCATGTTTGAGATCCTTAGAAAAAAAACATGCAGATTCTTAAAAAATTATTTTTTATACCCTGGAAATTACGGTTTTAGAGGAGGGTCTTTTTCTGGTGGAACACCCTGTATGTTTGTCTGCCGGCCTGCAGCACATTGGTAGTAATACGAATAGAATTTGATTTTAATTACGGATAGAATTTGATTGAATTTGATTTTTTAACCAATACCTACACCATTGTTGACCTAGAAATAGAAGGTAGTACGTCGGTTCTAGAGGGTCGCCATCCTTTTTCAACAGTTACAGGCAGAAACAAAATATGCAAAATGAAAAGATGCCATGAGTAGCTTCTAAATCTGAAGCTGTGATAATGTTTAGGTTAGGTCTATATCCACCCAATCTATGTGACGATTGAGTTTCAGAAACATATGTTAAGGTTTAAGTATTTCATAACTTCCCTTTGGGACCTTGTGTTGTTAGGAAAGCAAAACTGAGAGAATGAGTGCAGATACTCGCTGATACTTTTACCTTGCTTCAGATGTGTCTGAGGCTTTTGGTCCAAAATAAATCCGTCACGGGTGATAAATTTTGTCGTGGCCATACTAAACAGAATTTATAACCAATGGAAGATTTCCATTGGAATATGAGAGCAGTCCATTGTGTATGAGGCGTAATTTATTATTGTCTCCTACCAGCTATAAAGCAATAGCGTCCTTTCGCGGCCTCTTCCTCTCTGTTACAGCCATCGGTGAGGTCGGTGGACACGGGCAAAAGATCCCTGCCGTCTTCACTGACGCTCACTGCCATCCGACCACCTTGCCAACTCCTGAGGCGACCCGCCAGCTCGATGTCACCTCCGTAAATCACTGATGCGTCCAGAAAGCTTGTCTGCTGGTTCAATTGCTCCCTTAGACCTGCTCACAGAACAATGAACGACTGTTAGATACCAGGGGCGCAGCAGCACTACTCAAACAGAAAATACGTATTGAAAAACCCGTTAAATTCGTGAATTTATATTGCAGATAGACATTATAGTTCCCTGGCAATTCAAATTTGTCACTAAGCTTTAATTTATATGACGACTTGGGAAGTTCAAATAACCATCAAAATCAACTTTCAAGATATAATGCAGTATGTAGATCTTAATTTTTTTCTACATACACATTTTTTTCGGAATTCATGCTGATGATTTGAACGATGCTGCAATTTTTTTTTTTTTTTTTTTTACAAGTTTTATTGCGCCAAGTAATAACAACTTATAAGCAATATTCATGTGATAAATTATTATACATTTTCTCAAGATATAATATACTTCACTTTAGACTTATTGTTCTGATAATTGAGTCACTAGTCTTGACGTTCATTTTATTTCACTTAGTTAACGCTGCAATTTGATCACTCTAAATTTCTATTATAAAATTTATCAATAATCAAATCCTCCTAACGGTTCGAGAAAGGTGGGAGAAGCTATGAGAATTCGAGCTGATGAACTGTAGCAGTTTTTATAATGAAGATACCTATCAGGTATTAAGAGATTGCTAGTCAGTCCGGAGATTACTGCACTATAGGCACACATGCCTACGTTCATGACCCTTATTCGTAGATGGACTTTCAGTTTGGGACTCATGACCCATGAATCGGAAGAATTCCAGAACGATATTTTCAAGCTAATTTTATAACTTTCCGTTAGCCCATTGAAGTGTTGAGAAAGTCAAAATGAAATCAAACGAAAAAGCCCTTCGGTTCTTTATCATCTAGATCTTGACATCGATGGATTGAAAATTTTGTTCAAGTGGAAATTTCATAAGTAGGCATACTCTATTTTCAGTAGGTAGAACTCAAGCTTTGATTTCGAATAAATTAAGAACAAGGTACCGAACTACCTGAAGAACTGGAGAAATCATGCAAATGAGGTATCCTAAATTTAAAAAATCCTCGTTCCTCGTTTTTAAACATCTAATTAGTAAAACAAAATACATTACCTAGAGTGCAACGAGGGGCTGGAGTAGAGCGGACGAATTCCATGCAAGTCGTGTTGTATAGTATGAATATCGGGTCATCTTCGCTGAGAATGACTGGATAGCACTTCTCAATCATTTCGCTAGTTTCGCAACAGGACACTATTTCCCCGTTGATGACTAGAAATATAAGAATGAATTTAGCTAAGATATCTATGAGTTTTCTGGTAATTTTCATGTTCAATAACATCAACTCAATACGAGAGTAGCTGCTGACCCTCCGTGATAATCCATCTTGTTGATCAAGGTTGTGTATATAAAAACCCTTTAGATTATCACTGTAACTTTTCATTCGCAAAGCTTTTCAGATTAATTTTTTTCATCTTCAGGTAACAACTCACATGTAAACAAAGAAACGCGGAGAGAACAATTCTGTTAACCATCAGTTATCAGATACCATAGGTGATTAGAATTGTCTCCTCGTTTTTCTGTTAATATGTGAGTTGATAACTGAAAACAGCATTAATTATTATGAAAATCTCTGTGAATAAAAATTTACAGTGATAATCAAAAGGTTTCTAACATACACAACCTTGATGTTCAATAACAACCTAGCTGCACTGCAGCACTCCTAATTGAATCTTCATTGTTGAGAAAACCAAATCGAAACGCTGCCTTGTCAATAAATTTAAAATCAATAGTAAGGCGATGAGGTTTGGCCAAGAACTGCGCTCGATAGTTTTCTTTAAGGCCAATCATACCTGAAATAGTTCCGAAAACGGCCACCACGTTGAGCTTCAAAATGAGCTAAATTTAGATTACAAGCTACGACTCAAGATTTCGTCCGATTTTGATTATGAAAACGGCGTTGTACTCAGTACAAACATAGAATTAGTTGGACATTCGATTTTAAAATTCAAATTTTCAAGTGTTCCAAAAAAAATTGTTGAAAAAAATTTTTTTTTGAAAAATTGTGATAGAGCGTTGAAAGTAAAGAAAAAAATAAAATTCTACACATTTTTAAAAATCAAAATTGGATGATCACAACTGTCATAATCCAAGGCGGCTACTCATTGGTCATCCGGCTATTATCTCTATTTCGAGGGAGTGCGAAGTGGGCCAGATTTGATATTTGGCGCACACCTTTGATTTTATGTGCTATTCTTGTAGGAAATTGCACGCTGATACCGAATTTACTCCAAAATTGGTCTGTCATATTTTAGGCCAATAAAAAAGCAAAAAATAGGTTTTTTTAAAACGTATATTTACATTTTAGCATAACATTTAGTTAGCTTAATCGTGCCCTTTGCAGTGTACCTTTGACACCCTTTTGATTGCCGCTCGTATCAACCGGAAGCGTCTTAAATTCTAAAACAAAAAGACAATAAGTCAAAAACCACCACTAGTGACACTGACGAAATGTCGCAGGAAGGTAAGGAGGTGTAGGCTGCCGGGGATGAAGGGAAAACGCTCGTGCGAACTGATATTGTTTTGGTTGTTTACACGAGTTCTGCGAAAACACCAGTACCAGGTCAAAATCCGGTGCCGTTTGCCGGACTCTGGCCTAGAAGGTGACGACTCCGAAACAAATAATTTTGATTCGTTCAGACTAACTTCCATATCTATGCTTTTCACGCCCCATTTTGTGGTACGTGAACGCACAGTGAACGCGTTGTCTTGTAGGTATTATCGCAATATGTATACTACAAATGAGTTCCTGGATGAAACGAAATACCAGTTGTACAGCATGCCCATATAAGCAAATTTCCGTAATTATTTTTACGCATTGTATTTATGTACAATTTTAATTATTTTATAAACAAGTCAGTTTATATACAACATATAGTTTTATAAACAACACATCTTGATCTTATTTATGTTATTTTTCATAAACAAGGTTTGAAATCAACGTTGAGTAGTTACCTACCATATTTACTATCCACTATCCTCCTTATTCTCTATTCAGGACTTGCAGTTTTTTTTTTTTTTTTTTTTTTTTTTTTTTTTTTTTTTTTTTTTTTTTTTTTACAGCTTGTATATTACATCTAAGTCCAATCCAAGCTCATTGGAATAATATCTCAACCATTTCCTCGAAATAGAGAAAATAGCAGGATGACCAATGCATAGCCGCTTCGGAAAAAAAAATAGGTATTCTCAGGTTATCGATGAAGGTAATATTAGCGTGCAGACGGAACGGGTTGAGTTTCTCAGAAGGGGGAGCAGTTCAAAGGACGAGGGCGGCTCCTCCTCGAAGATCATGATGGGGAACTTCGAAACAGTATTACTACAGTTGTGTTCATCCAATATTGATTTTGATTTTTTTTTTTTTAAAAAATATTATTAATAAAATATATATATTTTATTATATATATATATATATATATATATATATATATATATATATATATATATATATGTAATATATATGTATATATATATATGTATATATATATTAATTGCTATGCAATTGTTAGGCCGACCCCCAACAATTTTTTTTGTAACGTCCGTGACGAAAATCTAGCACCTCCAAGCAGCACGTTCATGCGCATCGTGGGTTCGAATCCCAGCCATGCTTGAAAATTTTTTTATATCCATTTTTTTAATGTAAAATGAACGAATAAAAATGTACAAAAGAGAAAAAAACGACTTTATTTTTTGAGCGTTTTCAGGCTAAGAATTGCATAGCATATTATCCTCGTTTTCTACGCAGTACAAAAGAGAAAAGATCCGGGGGGTCCAGAGGGGCGAAGCCCCCCGGCGAGGCGCGAAGGTATATATTTACTTTCAACGCCTAAAATACATTCCACTTACTGCATTCAAAGCCTTCTAATTTCTCCAGCATCAAGCTCATCATACAACTGCTACGTTTTGCCCTCATAAGAGGTCTGTCCTTGACGTTGAAGATATTTGAATTACAGAAAGTTCTAGTATAATTTCCTCTTCATTTCATGTGATTTTTTTCTTAGGTCGTGTTCAGACCCTTTACAAAACAACAATATATTCAATTTACTGGGATTTATGGACATCTTGTAGAATATAGGGTACATCTACTGGGATTTATGGACATCTTGTAGAATATAGGGTACATCTTATACATCATAAAGTAAGGACAGTTGTCTTGGAGGACATCACCGTCCGTCGTCTTGGGGGATCGGGGGCATCTTTCTATGTGCATCTAGATCTAGAAGCAAGTTCGGCAGGTTCTAAAACATTGTTCAAACAGGAACTGTAATGGGTGGGTATGCCCTGAAATCCATTCTCAGTCATGCAGTCTTCCAAACCGTCGAGGAAAATTATGCAAATCTTTTCGCTTAGCTCTTTTTTTTTCTAGCACATTATTTGAGACTGAACTGTGATTTGAGAACTCTTACCAACATAGGATGTGGTCTAACAAAGAAACTTGCGTAGCTACATGGGGAACAGAAGGCCCGATATACATACCCGGTATCTCAGATGTTGTCTCTTATCCCAGATGTTGTCCCACCCCATATTTTCATGCATAAAATTTGCTGTGGTTTGATTTCTCATGTGAGGGAATTTTCTAGTCAACAATTTTTTCATCTCGATTCTAACGTGCTAATAGCATCTGGAGGGATATGCATTCATGAAGAGCTCATCCAACCACAGAAATATGATTCAATGGAGAAACATTACCGAAAAAGTAGCTTTTACCATTTTTCTATATACACTGCCTTTTTTTTTTTTTTTTTTTTTTTTTTTTTCTTTACAAAATTCGCTTAGTCGTCGATGAATCATCGTTGTTTTAATATAAGTATCCGAATGCTGTTGAGGTAAATTAAATATAAGGTAAAACTATTGTACTAAGCAACTATACTTTAATAAGCTCCAGGTACTCCAAATAAAATCTCTTCTGCAAGTTAATGTGTGTACATATACGGTAACTATGTATGCCAGTCATAAAATTCCAACACACGGAGCAGAGTGATGGTAAATTCTTGTATCTTACTCACATCTTGTAATTGCCGTAGCCGTGATATCATGGTCTATAAACTGTCCCCAGACTGCGAACATGAAGTTGAACTTGTGATCACTCTTAAAGTTAGCTCTATGAAGTTTCAGAGTGACGTCCCTAGCAAGGGGCAACGCCTCGCTTTTCCCACATCGAGGATCGGACAAGCCTAAAAACCATTTCAATAGGAATAAGTGTGACATCGGCTGTAAGTACCATGTTGAATTAAATTAGTGGAACTTATTAACAAATTGCGACAAAACAAATTGAAAATTATGAGAGAATAATAATTGGTTAGAGTTATATTTTTCTTGTAGGCTTTTCTCAATAGCAGATCACATCATTTGAAAGATAACATAAAACTCACCACAATAAACACAATGCTTGGTGAACAAAATTAAGTTGTCTAAGTGTCAAAATGCACTCATTAGACATATCGAAACAGTACTGTGATCTAGTAATATTACGCGGCTAATACAAATGAATGAATATTGTTTCACTACAATTTTTGTCGACAATACTACCTCACCTGTGAACTTTTCTGTGAATAGAAAAAAAACATTCTCGTCCATAAAAACCTAATTTTTCTCCCGTTTTTTTCTCAATTGTGTGCAAATTTTTATAACATTTCTGGAATCTGCATTAAATTTTCCAGACGGCTATAACTTGGCCAACCTTGGAATTCATCAACTCAGTACCAACTATTCGGTTTAAAATTGACATTTCAGAAAAAATTTAAATTTCTGGAAATACTTGGGCGTTTACGGTGCTTCTAGAAATCAACCGTAGGGGCAGCAAATATCACGAAAACTTACAAATCTAATAAGCTTTCAACGGTATAGTCATGTTTTAAAGGAGAACATCATGTTTTAACGTTAAAAATCGTGTTCGTTTGTTTCGTTGTTGTTATTTATTTATTTATTCTATTATTATTATTATTATTATTTGTTTTATTTTATTATATTTTATTGTTTCATAAAATGTAAAAACCAGATGCTTAATGCAGAAAACTTAATGCTGATTCCAGAGGAAAATGATGTTTTTAAAAACCGGTTAAAATAAAAAACCTTTAAAAAATCATGAGTACAGATTGAGATAGGGAAGTGCGGTTTTTGGCATTCTACTCCGTTTTTATGTGTTTTCACCTTTTTTTAAAGATTAATTGCGAGACACCCGGTTTATAAAAAAAAACACAAGTACAAAAACACAAAACGTGTAGGAACATATTTGCCTATGTGACTAAATTGCTAGTTATATAAATTCAGTTTACCATCACAGTAGTCTGGCGACAGAAGACGAATAAAGGGTCGCATTGAGACTCCCCAATCTGGGTGTTGTAGATTATTGCACGAACCATCAATATTTCTGAACATGGAAGGCCGACACTTTGATTTTCGAATGGATTGGCAATAATCCTTAAAATCTTCGTTCTCTGCAACGCTTACTGACGATATGTGCGACTTGAGGTCTGGTCTCTTTCTGTGGACACACCATTTTAAGAGCTCATCTACATTTAGTGAGAATAAATGTATGTTTGTATAGCATTTTGAAATTGAATTCGTCCTTTTACAAAATGAATTTGTCCTTTTACAAAATAAATTCGTCTTTTTACAAAATGAATTCGCCCTTCATAAAGAGGGACTGATTCTTGAAGGTATCTCAGTAACGGCGGTGTCTGGGGCACGGGGAAACAGTGGCGGTCGGAATGCAGTCTTCATCCAAGTGCGTGAAAATCTTCTCCCCTACCATTTGCGCACAACACACAGAAATTACTGTAGGCACCAACTTTGTTATGCATAAGCTTTCTCTCATGCCTAGAGGAGCGTCAGGGCAGCCTCTGCATTGAAGGGGGGGGGGGGGGGGGGGGACGCTGCAAATTATTACACGGAGGTTTATTATTTCTGTATTGTATAACTCATCTACCCAGAAAACCTGTCTATATTATTAAACGAATCATTAGGTAGGTTTAGTCTATTAGGTTGAATCTAATGTGTCTGCATAGGTGTAGACGCCTACTGAAGAGAAATGAATAAAATTAAATAACACACCTAAACTTTATTTACACGAGCTGTGATGATGCAGTGCCGTGAATTGGCAAAACAGCGGCGTTACCTTAGAAGTTTTCGAGATCTCACTTTTTCAATATTTCAGACCTTGATTATTACTCTTTATGGTCAATCAAAATTGATGCCTATGTCACTGGCACATCCCCTGTCAATGTATGCCCCCCTCCCCTCTCCCCTTCAATGCTGAGGCTGCCCTGGACGGTGGACGGACGGATTTTTTTTTCCCCCAAGGTTCTATGTATTTTTAAACGTAGACCAACAGATTTTGAGGTTGTTTACTTTTTTTCCTTGGTCGATTCCATAGTTATATTGAAAATAATAAACCAAAACTCTAAAATTCGTGGCTTTGTATGAATTTTTTGCAAATGTTTTGCAAATTTTTTGTGTCGATTCCTTGTAAACGTTGTAAATTTCTTCAATTACATCTTTATCAACTATGCAATGCAATAAATTATTATTCTTCGAGAAAGGAAAAGGCATCTGCATATAATTTTCTAGTTGCCTTCAAGATTTGGTCCCTATTTTTGAAGGACGAATTCATTCTGTGAAAGGGCGAACTCATTTTGTAAAAGGAAGAATTCATTTTGAAAAAGCTATAAATCCAAGAGCTAGCATTCCGAATCCGCCTTCAGTAAAAAAAATAACACCCTTGACGAAAGCTTCCGTCAAGGATAGCTCAGCAACGATGAGCTCCTCTTCTGGCTCCTTTGAGAAAATCAAATCAGCCAGATCATGAATGTGGTGTGGTGATTGGCTAATATTATAATGAGATCGTACAAAGTTCATTAAAGAATAACAATTAAAATTAGTTAATTAATATCTAAAACACTGTTTCAATACTCAGATTAATCAAGTGATGAAGAGGAATGTTGAGCACAGCGTGCTAAAAGGTTCTTTATTTGTTTAATTAGTACTTTATTAATTTTTATTCTATTTTATTTTATATAATTTTATTCATTTATTTTTATTTCATTTCATTTTTAAGATATTTATTTATTTTGATTTTTTCGTATTCGGTGTCATTCTTTTCCAGGCGAAAAGTTCAACCCATTTGTCATTTAGCTATTAGTTTTTTTTAATGTCATTATTTAATATATGCATTTTGATTATTGGGATAGGTATCACAAAATGAATCCTCCGAAACGATCTATCGAAGGCGATTAATATTTTTACTCAGAAATAGTTTACTTATTTGGATGTAGTATGTGCACCACCAAAGCAACTACAATAATTGTTATGTAATTTACATTACTCAGTTGAAAAACTTTTAATAATGGGAATAATCGAACAGATTGAATGAGTTGGGTTATAGGCGATGACGCCAGATACAATTCAATGCAAGCTACACGCTATAATTTGCGGGGAACATAATTTGATTTATATCCATGCATATAATCAACATTTTCGAATATTACCCTTCTTTACATTTTTTCGGACGATATTCTGGTGGGACTTGAACTCCTGTAATTTTGGATTCAATGCCCTTGAAAATATGGGAATATTTTTTCTTGGGTATAAGTTTCAGAATGGTGCCCTGTGAATAGAACTTACAAAAAGTTAAAAAGATATTTAAAAAAATGTATATATTTATATTTTTTAAATTATTATTATTAGTTTTTATTTTATTTATTTATTTGTTTATTTTTATTTTTTTTATTTATTTATTTTATTTTATTTTTTTTTTCAACATAAGGATGAAGGTATTCTAGATTTAGGGGATTTCAGCATATTCCACACAGGGTATGATGGGACCACATCTTTTGGAACGGGTTTTGTAGTGCACAAAACCCTGAGGGGAATAACCCTAGGGGTTCTAGGCTTTAAAGCCATTGATGGCCGCATTTGTGCCCTTAGGTTGAAGGCCAGTTTCTTCAATGTGCTTGTTGTTTTTGCGCATGCACCAATAGAGGATTCTGATGCTGAAAGAAAATACATTTTCTACGATAGACTCACTTGACTTCTTGATCAATCTCCGAAACATGATGTCAAGTTGCTGCTTGGCGATTTTAATGCCAAAGTTGGGAGCGAAGAGGCTTTTCAGTCATCAATAGGTAAATACCTTGACACTGCGACGACTATAAACACGAATATAATGAGAATGGATTCCGATTAGTAGACTTCGCTATGTGCAGGGATCTTAAGGTTGTTAGTACATTTTTTCCTCATAAAAGCATACATAAAGAAACCTGGATATCCCCTGACAACAGAACAAGAAATCAGATGGATCACGGGTTAATTTACAGAAGGCATGCTAAGGATATCATGGACGTCAGAAGCATGAGAGGAGCCATCATGGATACTAACCACTACATGGTTAGAATAAAATATCGTCAGAAGCTAGCCACCAAAAATGAGAAGAAAGAAGAGAAGTGCAACCTTCAATCTCAAGCAAAAAAGTGTGTGCGAAAGCCACGAAAAAAAGGTGGAAGAACTCCTAACAGTGGCCCAAGTCGATCCTCAAATTAGTGTAGAAAATCATTTGAAATTATCCATGGATGCTGTTGCTACAGCAGCTACTGATGTTCTAAGGAAGCTGGAAAGGTCAAAGAGAGGAGAGTGGTACGATAAGGAATGTGCTTGAGTAGTTCAGGAAAGAAATGATGAAAGGCAGAAAAAGCTACAACGTCCCACAAGGCAGTCGATGAGACAATTTGACAAAAAATGTAGAATCGCAAAGAATACGAGAAGACCCAAGAAGAGAGCGAATCAATAGAGAAAGCTGAAAGAGATTGAAGAGCTAATCTTCGGGAAAAACACACGGATAATGTACCAAAGGATTAAAAAAATGAGAGAAGGCTACCAACCAAGAACCATATATTGCTAAGACAGAGCAGGGAACCTAATAGGAGCACCAGATGATGTTTTAAGAAGGTGGGAGAATTATTTATCTGAGCTACTTAATGGAAAAGAGGAAGCTGAAGAACACTTCCTGGAGAATCCAGATGAGAACGCAGTAAATAACCTTGCAAGCCAAATCGAAGAGCTCTCCTATTCAGAAACTTTGGCAGCGATTAAACCACTTAAGAACCACAAAGGCGCCAGAGGAGGATGATTTTAACGCTGAACTGTTTAAATGTGGAGGCAACACCCTGTGGAAGGAGCTTCATCATCTCAATGTCAGAATCTTTAGGGAAGAAAAGATCTCTGAGCAGTGGAATACAGCCGTTACATGCCCAATCCACAAGAAGGGTCACTAGCTGTCATGTGAGAATTATAGAGGTATTTCCCTGTGGAATACCGCATGCAAGGTACTAGCAAAGACTATAGCCACGTGGTTAGAGGAATTCAGTGAGCGCATCTTGGGTGACTACCAATGTGGTTTCCATGGAGGGCGATCGACCACTGACTAGGTTTTCACTATCCGTTCAGTTCTAGAGAAGCGCTAAGAATATGATGTGGATGTACATAAACTATTCGTAGACTTCAAGCTAGCCTATGATACTATATTTCGGTCCCAGCTCTTTAAGGTAATGAACGTAAAACTGATTATAATGGTGCAGATGAAGCTACATGACTCAAAATGCAAAGTTAAAATACAAGGGAGGCTCTCTAAAGAATTTTGGACGAAGCGTGGACTATGACAAGGGGACAGCTTATCAGGTATTTTATTCAAGTTGTGCCTAGAAAAAGTTAGAGCCATTGAGACGAATCCAAATGGAACTACCTTCTACAGAACTGTACAGGTACAGGTGTATGTGGTCGATGTTGATATAGTTGGCAGGAGCAGGACTGCGTTAAAGGAAGCATTTAAAGAGCTAAAGCATGCTGCCTGTGAGATAGGACTGGAAGTAAATGGCCAGAAAACCAAACACATGGAGATGACCAGGAAGGCAAAAAAGCACGCCAAAGCTTGATCTGTGGCAGTGATGTTTTTGGATACGCTGAAGAGTTTAAATATCTGGGCTCAACCGTCACCGAGAATAACAGCATGTCCACTGACATCAAAGCAAGAATAGCCTCCGGAAGCAGGTCATACTACTCAGCGTTACCAATGCTCAAGTCCTCATTGATGTTCAGGCGAACCAATACCATAACTTACAGTACTATAATAAAGCCAGTGGTCACATTTGAGTCGGAAACTTGGGTTCTCACCAAGACAGACGAGAAAATGTTGAAGATCTGGGAAAGGAAAATACTGAGAAAGATTTCCGGTCCAGTGCGGGATGGTGGTACTTGGTGCATTAGGACAAATAGTGAACTGTATAATATCAATGGTCATGAGGACATGGTAGCTGACATAAAGAGACAGCGGCTGCATGTAACAAAGTGTATACTTTCAAGCCTGGAGGAAGGCGGAAGAAAGGAAGACCTAGAAAACGATGGAAAGATGATGTGGAGGAGGATATCAGGAGAATGGGAATCAGGAACTGGAAAGGGAAAGCAGTTGATAGATTGGAGCGGAAGAAGGTTACTCGGGAGGCCAGGGTTCTTCATGAGCTGTAGTACTACGGAGTAGTATATAGTATATATGAAACTTGATGTAATGAGCGAATTTTCAATGAAATCCTTGGAAATGTGGAGTGAACATTCACTCTATGTTTGTGGAGAGCACAATGCAAAGGCAATGACAAAAAAAAAAAATTGTAATGAATGATTTCTGGTGATGACGTCTTAACAATGAAAGCGCTCGCCCCCAATACCCGACCAGCTTGTGATGAGATGACGGAATCTTCCTTCAGGTGCCTAAATTATCATTACATGCAACAAAATGAAACAAAAAACGTTAGTGCAAGTCCAAAAAAAGTGGAAGCAGATGAAAGGGAACTCCGTGACTAATGTCGGATTCGGCTGAAATTTTAATCAAAGCTGCAGTTAATTGAACAATGGATATTGTACTGTTCACTGTGTTGAGTGCCTATACTAGAAAATTATTTTTAAATAATAGAATAAGAGGTCACTTTCAAGTTTTTCCAACGACTGAACTTAATTGTATTTAACGAACAAAACATTTTAGAAACCAACAACTGAACCAAATACCATAGTAGCCACTTGACTTCAATACTCCCCCTTCAGCAGGTACTACTCCTAACATGTTCCAATGAACCTCAAACTCATCTTGTATCTTGCTTTTTCAACTGATGTTCTATTTACCCTCTCAGCAACGCCTAGTTGTTCGGGCGTGTAAGGCAGTAAGGCACTGAGGATTGATGCCTTATCCCATTCACGATTAAAAAGATTGTTAGTGTGCAGTTCACATATTCCGAACAATTGTCCATTCTAAGAATTTTTAAGTTTGCCTGTCTGATTTTGTACGAGTGCTTTAAATTCTCGGAATACGTTTTTCACCTCACTCTTCTGTCTGATGAGGTACATGAATGTTTTCTTCGAAAATTCATCAATAAAATTTACGGCGAACATTTTTCCACACCAACTATCTATAGACATCGGTCCACAAACATCTGAATGGATCAATTCAAGCAAATCTTTTGATTTTGACTGGCTACTTGGGAAAGGTTGTCTGGTCATTTTTCCTTTCACACAGGCTTCGCAAAGTTGAAACCCTGTTTTACTAAATTTCACACAATGAGCTAACATGTTTCGCAAAAGTAGCATGGACCTTTGATTCAAATGACCCAACCTCTTATGCCACAGCATTTGGGAATTTTCACAGCTGATAGTATTAGCCTGTTCTTTGTTCGGTACGATTTTGAAAACTCCAGACTGTAATTTACTTCGGATAAGAACTTTCCCATTGATTTTGGTTCTTGGATCCATTATTTCACTACCATCTTCTGAGAACACGACCTTAAGCCCTTCTCTGCCATTTTCCAAACTGATAGCAAATTGGTGTTTAGATCTGGACTGAACAAGGCACACACACATCTTCACACAGACATCTTTTCACGGGCATCTTTTATGTCAGTTTTTCCACTAACAGAGACACACAGTTTTTCCTGGTAACTTGATTCTAACTAAACCACAACTTTTGGCCATGATTTTATTGTTGTTTGCTACTCTTATTTCCCTTTTTACGGGGCCTTGATCCTCTAGCCAGTCATCTCTCATTGTAAAAACCGACGTAAAATCTAAGTCTATGACCCATTCATCTCTACTCAAGAGTCACAAGGGCCAAAGCCATTGATGTGCCTGGCTCGTTTTTATCATTTACATTATTTCTCTTCGTCTTGCACTGAGAAGACACGTGTCCTTTCTTATGACAAGTGTAACACTTGGGCATAAATACCTACTTCTTTTTTGACTACCAAGACTTTATCACCTCCCAATTGGGGCTGGTCTTGTTGGCTCAATAATGCGAACATCATCGCTCCAGAGCTCTCGAGTGCCATGATCACGGGCCTGTATTCATCACCCAATCCTTTCAACATGACCACCCCAACAAACTCATCTTCAAGCCCTGGATTGATGGACCCTAACTTTTGGGATAAGCTGAGAACCTGACTCAGATATTCTTCCATCGAGGAGAACTGATTCAGCTCCAAAGAGAGTAGACTTCGCAAAAAAAAACTCAACCTCCTAGACAAACCTTTGCTCTCATAGTTTGTCTCTAGCTTCTCCCATCCGTCCTATACGTCTTTAAGCCTCGAACAATTCCATTTATAACTGACCACAAATCCTCTGCTATTTAGAAAAACTCCATGCCGGATTTCCAGTTCGCATAGTTTTCTGAACCGGATAACTTCTTAGTATTCGGCAATGCTCCTAACCCCGACACTGCAACTAACTCCAGCCGCAGGTGATGGAAAAACCGCTCCTGCATCTCCTTGTGACATCGTGATTGCCTACAAGTCAACCAGTCAAAGCAGCAGTTAATTGAACAGTGGAAATTGTACTTTCACTGTGTTGAGTAGGTACCTATACTATAAAATTATTTTTAAATAATAGAATA
This sequence comes from Adelphocoris suturalis, assembly GCA_030762985.1. NCBI lineage: Eukaryota > Metazoa > Arthropoda > Insecta > Hemiptera > Miridae > Adelphocoris > Adelphocoris suturalis. The sequence continues at coordinate 39,266,068 of CM061045.1, forward strand.
AGTGGTCACTTTCAAGTTTTTCAACGACTGAACTTGTTTTTCTTTTTTCCATAGAATACATTTGTTTATAAAATGCTTGTATAAAATACATTTTCTTGAAGTAAATCGCGGATGCTACTATTAGTTATTAGTACGATGGTGATAGAATTCTCTGTATACAATTAGCCCAATCAATTAAATAATTAACGGTTAGTGGACCTAATTCATCATTGACAGGTCAAAGCATCTTACCTCAATAAATATTTGGTAAGTTTTTCGGAGAGCTGGCCCAGCCTCGTGATGTTGCTGTACTCTTCAGGGATGGACACCAAACGGAAGTGGCGGTAAGATGGTGTGTTTGACAGCACTTTGGGAATCCTACTCATGGCTTCTTCTTCTTCAATCAGTTCCTCCCATTCGACCTTCACAGCTGCGTCCAGCTCTACCTCGCTTATTCCACCTCCTAGAAAACCATAAATCTTGTCGAACCCAACAAATTGAAATTTAATTTAACCCTTATCATACAAATTTTCTTCCTCAGTACCACGGGTCGGGAAGCTTTGTGTTCAAGAAGGAAACGGAACAATTTAGTGCCCTCAAAAATCAAAATTTCCCCTTGTATTTTCACTTTCCCTTACATTCTTGTATTTCCCTTCTATTTCACTTGTATGGGATCACACTCGATAGCACGTGACTGTTGCCCATCTTGATGTTGATTTCTGACTAGTTTTGGTTCAAGTTCGTTTTGATTTAAGTAGTTACGTTATTTTATACTTTGCAGCTTGACTATATTTTATCATTAATTGATGAAATAATGGAAAGGCTTGTTCAATATGAAATTTTTAATATCTTTCCTAATTTAACCACTTGGGGGTTTTGTTAATATTTTCTATTAATTCTCAATTCCTTATTTATCGTAGTTTTTCCTTTATATTTGGCTGCTAGTTGTGCATAACAATGTTTTACCTTCGGTAGCATTAGTCTGTAATGTTTATTTCTCCTTGTTCTAACGTCTTTAAGAGATTGTTTTTCAGGAACGTAAATCGATTTTTTTGCGTATAATGGGTGTGTTGTCATCAGTTTATTAACTATAAATAATTTTTGAGATGATTATCTGTGCTGGAGATTTAACAATACTTGAATCGTTTATAATTATTTATTTTTTTATTATTATTATTATTATTATTATTATTTTTTTTTAATATATGTTATGTATAAGTTTTCTAATATAGGTGTAAGCTTCCCCACATGACTATTGCATATTCCATTAATGGTTTGAATAGGAGAAGGTGAGTTCCTGATAGCTGTCTCAATACATTCGTTTACCTTTCCTGCGGCTCCATCTACATTGTCTAGTTTATATATATATTTTTTTTTAACCAGTCGGTTTCAATCAAATCGTTCTCGAGTTTTTCATAACTTATAGTCGTTAGATACCAACCTGTTGTTTTCTCTTTCTGTCTTATCGAAGTCTTCGACAATAAAATTACATATTACGGGGAAATGATCCATGATTCTCGTTTTTATTACTGCTGTTTTTATTGTTTTGGTATACCTTTACAGAAAGCAGTGCCTGGCCTAAAACGCTCTCTGTTCGCGCTCTAACGTTAACCTCGCTAGAGTATCCGTTTGATCTGATAACATTTAGGAATTTCTGTTCGGCTGGGTTGAAGTGACTTTTTCCTACATCGATATTTCCATCTCCTAAAAATATCGATCCGCCCGACGTTCGTGTTGCTAACCAATAAGTCTTCCGGATCCTCACTGAAATTTTGATTTCCGTTTTTTTGTACTGAGATTTTTCATTTATTATTGGTCAATTCAACATTTAGGACGAAACTACCACCGTGCACCTATCGCTTTTCCTTTGTTACTCCTTTTCGGTTTTCGCATGTTCCCAGCATATATTACAACGCCATAATTTTTAATATTCATCCCTTTCTGTATAAACACTATCTACCCACTATCTCCTGTGCATGTGTATGTATTTATATCCACGATTCAACTAAAATTATTATACCCATGTTAATGTCAATATCCTGTAGAAAACATGACAACTCCTCGACTTTCTATAGCTTCTTATATTTATAAAAATACTTTTAACTCCTTTTTCCTCAATTTTCTTGAGTCCTTTCATCCGTTCCGCTCCATCCAACAAAATAACTCCATTACTCGTAGTCTTCCATCGCCAATGTTGGTATGCTGTTAATATTTTCCATTGGCGAATTTTCGTAGAAAAAACCTCTAAAAGGGTTCTAAAAGTTATTTGAAACTTTTCTTCAATGAAATCCGTTTTGTCGCATTATGAAACGATTTCTGGGTTTCAACAATTTGCATATTCATTTATAAATAAATAAATATATATATATATAGTTTCAGACGATAACTTTCCTTAGGATTGAGATAAAAATCCCGTTCTTGCGCCGAAAAATCAAGATTCCAAAATAAATGGCCAGATTTGTTGGCCAGCCCTTTTTGAGTACAATAAATTGGGGTAAAATTTCAAAAAATGTGCTAAAAAAAATCAAACAACTGCCAAAACTCAGTAAATTTATAATTTTAAGAAGAATTTCAGTCAAAACAAAATTATCAACGATTAAATATGACAGTAAAAAAATGTGAGCCCAAAATTATGCCGCAAAACATACTTGAATTTCATTAATATTTGTGGAAAGTTTTTTTGCCATAAAATTGGTTTTAAACAATATATTATTTGTACTCATATTGCTCCATTTTCAATACAACTTAACATAATATAATACCATAATCTACGGAAATTCGCTCATACGATCATGCTGCATGACTGGAACTTTGGTTTTAGCCATAAGACTAGAAATCAACAATTTCTCTGCATTCAAAGTGCTCAAATTTCAAATATTTAACGAAAATTCGCTGATACGATAGTAGGTAGCCTGCCTTAATCTTTTATGTGTTCCGCGTTTTTTTTCTTTTTCCATGAAATTATATCCAGTTTTTTACCTAGAATTTATAGTTGGTTGCTTCAGCAAAAACTCGAGCTTTGTAGAAACGTTCTGAGCTTACTTTCATGAGTGACTAGTTTATGTAGATCGTTATACTGTCCCATGAAGATACCAGCATTTTAGTCGAATTTCAATAAAATTTTTGGGTGTGGCTAGACGGCCCCCGATTAATTTTCTTGAGGTTTATTAGGAATGAGCTTTGACACTTAGTTTCCCATAACCAGTTGTGGGAATAAATAATTAATGGAAAAAATAATTTTCAAACTGTCCCCTTATGTTCCTACTGGGCAGTAAAAGAAGCTTTGAATGAGCTCTTTTAAAATCAATTAGGAACACTGTCATAACTGCAACAAATAAAAATGTGCCATTCCGACAGCATGACTCAACGAGCAAATTTTCAACGAATCGTTGAAACTAATTTTTCGCCACTTTTAGATTACAGAAATATTTAGTATTTACTATTATGATAATTTAATCATTTATTGTTAATAATAATAATATTTACTAGGAATTCTTATAGGAAATCTTGCACTGATTCGGAATATACCATGGGTTCGTAGGTTTAAGATGAGTTTTAATTTATACTAAAAATCTCAAAAAAAAAGTTCTTCTTTTTGGGAATTTTCACTGAAAATATTCAAAACTCGACCCCTTGGGCCTCTGGAGGCTTCCCTGTCCACAGTTATATTGTGTAGTTGGACTCTCCTCACCTTCTTCTTCTTATTTCACGACACTGATTAAGGAAATAAATATTAGAAGAAGGACAGGTGTCATCTTCTGAATCCTCCGCCCCATAATTATCGTAATGCCAACATAAAATTGAGCTCAAAGTCAATGGCACACATCGACGCTGATGAAAATTATGGAACTCGTTTCTGCTGACCTTGGTCCACACCTGTAGACCGAGGCCAGAATCCGATTTTTCTCTTTTTTTCCTATCTCAACCCAAAAATGTATACTTAGGTAATTTTTTGTGTACAAAAACGCTAACTTGAAGCGCTACCAACATATTTAGTAATTAATTTCGGACTCTTGCTATTTCACGGGAACGTGTAAGGTTGGGTTAGAACTTCTGAATCTTTTATGATTCTTCGATTTATCTGCATGACTCCCAATGAATTTCGTTGCAATGGGCTGCAGTTACCATTGCGCATGCTCCATCCAAAAATTTGTTGTTACAAACTATTAGGCCGATTTTGATGAAATGCTTAGGGATCTTCTTAGCTGGTTCTCAAGTTAGGGTGGGTTTTATGTTTCAGGATGGTGCCCCACGATTTTATCGTGACTATCAAACACTCGCAAAACTGAAATTGGTTGACAAAGTCTAAATTCTGAGACTAATGGACCCATTTTAACGAAATTTACAGGCATTACGTGGGTTAATCCCCTTGAACGCGTGGACGCAAATAGTAGCGAGTGCGCTACATGAATTTCTCGAAATATCGTTTTCTCACGATCTATCATCGATTCGAATTTGTCCAAATTTGAGTGGTACTTGAGGACAAACTCGTGATGGTTTCCTATGAATTACGTAGCAATTATTTGTACTAACCATTGTACATGCGCAAACCTGAAATCCGGTTATCACAGACGAAATTCCGAGACTAACAGACCGAGAAACTTTACGACATTAAAACTGAAAAGACAAATATATTACGCACTTATTCAGTCGATTCTTGTGTATGGAATCGTGGCTTGAGGAACCACACATAAAACTAAAATGAAATCAATATACGTTACCCAAAAAACAACCCAAAATTCTTCTAAACAAAACTTAGGAGATTTCCAACGGAGAAGTTGTTTTATAGGATTATTTTGCATTAAATGGCACATCGATTACTTTTCAAAATTTATTATATATTTATTCATTCATATTTTTCTGTTTTATGTTTTATTTAAATGATATATAACTAAATATACTGTGTGAAAAAATGTTCGCTAGCAGAAAACCATGAACATAGGTTGCTAATGATGCTCCTGTTCCCAGCGTGAGTTATTACTCAAAGGGAATTAGAAGCATGTTTTCTTTGTTTTTATTTTTAAATATGTACCATGGAAAAAAATAATGCAAATGATAAAATAATAGAAAAATAAATGAATAAATCCCTACATTTTGTATTCGACTAAGAAGAAAAATTTTTTTTCTTAATTGTTTCTTCCAAAATCTAAATTTCTTGGTCTACTTATTGCCTTTCCCACCATTCTGAGCAATTTTGGTTTGGTGCCTGTCTTTCGATCTATGGTAATTTCTTCTCCGGGGCGAAACTGTACTAAATTACTGTGATTGATATTGATTCGATATCCAGGTATTATGAGGTTCAGGTCCTGGATGGTTGGATTTAGATTTCACCAACATCGGACTAATAGGGACACAAACATGCATCTCCTGAAACATTAATTTTTAATGATCTTACTATTCGAATTCGCTCAAATTGAAAGGTAATGGGGAAGATTCATTAGGGAAGATTCATGGGGATATACATAAGATAGGTAAGATAAGAAGAACGAGAGGCAGGCGTGACTGGAGTAATCATCTGGGAAGACAGTCAGAACAGCCACGATTCATTATATACAGGAGCACAAGCGGGAGTAGGACAACCATACCCAGCACGAAAATGGAGGCCCGACTCGCGCCCAACTTTCAAGCACCCCAATACCGTTTCATACCCGAAACCCTCAACCCCGTTTCCCATTTCATACCCAGCGAGAGTTACTCCTGATAATGATACATAGGGATGGGACAAAGGCCTTAGAATGAAGTGGTTATTACTGTGTTGTTACTGAAGTTATTACTGTGCAAGTACTATTTATTTCCATGAAATGTGTGCCAATAAATCTTCAATTTGTGAATCCGGATGGGGCCTTAGTTTAAAATGAAATTACTTTAACAAATTTATACAAGGTGATATCGCCACTGGTTGGTCGTGTGATCCATTTGTCCACCCATGCTTGTTGCTTTTTTCTAACTGCACTTTGCTCTTCAAGACATACATTCCACTCCTATATCCGTGTATAGTAAATAACTTTGTAAAGAATTTGGTACAGCTTTTAAAGGTCCCATCCATGAATATTGCGGAGCACTGGACGAGGCACCTCAAGTTATCAACACATGAGAATATTACTATGCCGTTTTCCTCATCGAGTTGAGCGATAACTCGACCGAAATCTTTCACCTTTGGCATTGCGTCGATCTAAATCTTGTAAACAGCGATCTTAAAGTTTAAATACATCCGTTTGAAAAACGGTTTTGGAAAAACCGTGAAAACAAGCGGGTATGAAACGTCCTCATCTTCACAAACAATCTTCCCCTGAGGCTCTCGCTGGGTATGGGTTGGCCTACCCCCACACAAGCTGAACATTTTAGATTAAAAAAGTCCGGAAGATACACGGAAACCCCCCAAAAAACAGTCAATTTTTACTTCAAAAGCTTCGTTCAGCCAAAGAGAGTGATGGGGAAATCTTTAGTCAACGCAGATTATTATTCAGGGTATCGAGCTGAACATTTTTGAAAAAAAAAAAATCTCTTTGAAAAATCCAGAAAATGTCTAAAAAACACGCCAAACATACGCAATTTTAAATTTCAAAAGCCAGCATTCGCATTAAATTGAATGGTCTTCAGTCAAAATCAGAAGAAATTTTTAGGGATTGTTCGGGATAACTTTATAAAAGTTTGTTTACAAGTTCAATCAAGTCGAGTGCTCTAGTGATAACGTAAAATTTAGTGACAGAGTTAACCCCAGGTACTTTTAGGTCATAACACTAACTTGGATGATCGTGAGGTTGGTCATTTTTCGATGTTTATCGAAATTGGTATTGCGAATATATCAATAAGCGAACGTCCGTTATTCAGCACACAAAAAAAGTCTGTTAAGTTGGGTGGGCCGTGTGGCTTCCTCACATATTGTAACATGGACGTATTTAATTAGTTTAAGAACGAAGTACGAGTCGAAATGATTGATAAGTCGACATTATAAGAAATTAACGTTTGCGCTATTATCTATTACTGTTAATCCAACGGCAATGAAATTTATAGGGAACGTCAATGAGCTAAACCGCACAATCCTTGAAAATTTCATAAAAATCGGTCCATTGGTCTCGGAGTTTTGTCTGTGTCGATCAATTTTCGTTTTGAGCATGCGCTATAGTTATTACTCCACCAATCGCGATATAATTCATGGGGAATTTTCCTGTAACATGTATCCATCTATTCCTCAAGTTTTAACGAAATCGAACCAACACATTATAAGAAATCGACGTTATAATAATTAACGTTCACACGTTCGCACAGACTGCTATTTATGTGATGGCGATGAAAGTTATAGAGGACTGTCTAGAAGCTATCTCACACAATCCCTAAAAATTCCATCAAAATCGCTCTATTATACTCGGAGTTATGCCTGTGTCAATCGATCTTAGTTTCGCACATGCGCAATGATTATTACTCTACCAATCACCATATAATTTATATGGCAGTTTTTTAGAACATATACCCAACTACCTACCAAGTTTGAACGAAATCGGACCAACAGATGATGAGAAATCGACTTTATGAGAAATTAACGTTTGCGTATGCGCACAGGCTACTGTTGATTCGAAGGCATTGAAAATTATAGAACCGTTTAAGACCTAACTTGCACATCCCTGGAAATTTCATCGGAATCGGACTGAAACTTGGTATAGTTTTGGGCGTGACCAGGATTTACCACAGACAGACAGACAGACACGTTTAATAAAATTTATAATGAGGGTAAAGTTCCCGAATCCTTTAGAAATGCAATATTGTTCCCATTGTACAAGAAAGGGCAAACCAACGACCCATCAAGTTTCAGGGGCATAGCGTTTATGGATTCGGGGGCTAAGATTTTTACAAGTATGTTACTTGAACGCCTCGAGATGTGGGCGGTCTTTGCCCTGCCTCTGAATATTCCGAATTATTTACTTTACGCGGAGAGCGGAATTGAGCCACTTGAATTCTATTTCAGGAAACTCCAGACTGACTATGAGGTACGAGCGTTGGAGATTCCCGCTGAAAGGTACCCTCGCATTGTAGCGGATGAGGTAGTGAGATGTGGTGTGTCTTGGTTTGGGGCCTATAAGGAGGGCGCTGTTATATGCGGCATTACGTTTAATTTACCTTTGAGGCAGGACCTCAAATATCTGGGAGAAGGTTTGTTGAAGAGGTGGAAGCAGGAATTGAACCAGGAAGTAACTCATTCACAGCACCATACATATTCTCAGTCAGACAGGTCGACAGAGGATGGAAGAAAGTACCTGTCAAATTCATCTTTATATGTTGCATGTGCAATGTTCCAAGGATGTGCATCGACCGAAGAGAGAAAGAACTTTTCTCATTGTTTATGGTTAATTGTATTTTGAGATTGCCTTCATGAACTGGCTCAGATTTAAATCATGCTCCTCTTGATTTTTCCGAAAGACAGTCCTAAAATCATCCAAGTAGGCGAATGTATCCATGAGGTCTTCCTTTCTAACTATTCCATCAATAACTCTTTGAAAACCGGCAACTCCATTTGTTACACCGAAAGGAATCCGGGCAAATTGGAAAAGTAGTGTATGGCCGATCATTCTCTGGGATAGGGACTTGGTGATATGTGGTAAAATAGAAGCTCAAAGGCTTCATTTGCTAGAAACTACCTAAGAAATGTAATTAGGAAATTAGGGAGAAAAGAGTCCTTGGACACAATCCAGGAAATCATGCATCATAGAGTTGAATAATACAACATAAAATTATCCGGATCACATCAAATGCGTTACGATGTTTTTAATATAGTTCCTATCGACTCCTGGACACGTCATCATCAAGTACCGGCCTATTGGTGAAATCAGTAGTTTCGGTAAAATCTGAAACAAGTTTGGTAGGCCCTACCTATGATGTCATAATAAAAGCAGAAAACACCATTCATCGTGTTTAAATGCAAGTTTAACGTTGAATGGGTAGTTACTCAGTGAATTGAAAAAAAGAAGAAAAACAAATGGATAAACTGACAACTATGATTAGTTGGCACCAACCTGGGTACTGATATAGCATTTACTCTCTATACTTGAGGGAGTGATTCTAGAACTCATTTCTGATCGAAAATTCTTCCTAGAGGTTTTTTTTTACGCTTAGTTTTCGAGTGATTCAATTTGTGAGATTTTTTTCGTGTTTTCGACCCTGTCACTAAAACAGCAATAGCTATAGTAATTAAAACAGTAATTTTAAATTTGAGGATACCGTTGGAGAGAACGTTAAATTTCCTTTCTATCTAATGTCAAATCAAAATTTTTTAATAGGATTCATTTAGTGAAAAAACTGCCTGAACATGAAATTTCCACGAGTATGAGAAATTCCAATTTTTTAAAACGGCTGTGGGTCAGTTTGACTAACGAATTTTTAGTTCATTCGTTTTGCTCAATTTTATGTGTTTTTAAGGGTGAAACTAGTTAGTTAAAGTGTAAAACTCTGTTACGACGGTGTTGGGGAGATCTGCAAGTGTTGCCATTCGATTCAATGTGAAAAAATACGTATAAACCGGAACCAAGATCAAATTTTTTTAGAGGGTCATTTTCCACGAAAACCCTCAATTTCATAGACAAAACCATGTTTTTCAATAAAATAACATACTTTTATCCTCTAGTTAGTAAAGTAAAATAAAAATTGATTACACCGCTAGAAAGCTGAGATCTTGAGCCAGTTTTTACAGATGAGGTACTCGAAAAACAATACAGAAATGGGACACTCACAGCCGGTTTAAAAATTGGAATCTCTCATGGTCATGAAAATTTAATGACCAGGCAGTTTTTTCACCAAATGAATCCTATTAAAAATTTTTTTTTATCCTCAAATTTAAAATGACTGTTTTAATGTCTATCTTTATTGCTGTTTTAGTGACTTAAGGTCGAAAACACTAAAAAAATCTCAAAAATTAAATCACTCAAAAACTATGCGTTAAAAAAAAAAAATCTCTTCGAGGAACTTTTGATCAGAAATGAGCTCTAGAATCACGCCCTCAAGTACTGACCACCTTATGCGGGACACCCTGTATAGCATGAAGAGTATTGCAATCAACGCCTTATCAGTACCCAGGTTGGTACCAATAATCATTGTTGTCAGTTTATCCATTTGTTTTTCTTCTTTTTTCTCCAATTTACTGAGTAACTACCCATTAAAAGTTATACTGCCATTTAAACACGATGAATGGTGTTCTCTGCTCCTTATTATGACATAGGTAGGACCTACCAAACTTGCTTCAGAGTTTACTGAAACTACTGATTTCACCAATAGGTCGGTTCTTGATGATGACATTTCCAGGAGTCGATAGGAACTATATTAAAAACATCGTAACGCATTTGATGTGATTCGGATCATCATATTGTAAAGAAGGTGTTTAAACAAATTCACATCTTAAAGAATTTTCTAAATAAGTTAATAGGTATGTGAAATTTGCGACTCTTTCACTATAAACAAACATGCTCATGAAATAAAAGGGTATGATGATGAAGAAAGGACCCATATCATGGCTGAGTTTCAAATATGTTTTTAAATCCGATTGCCATGCTTCCCCTTGACGTTGTGGTCAAGCAAGCAAAGTAAAAAACATCCTTACCATCCTTGAGATACTGAGTATTTTAAAATTACTGGTAGGTAGTCCTAAAGTGTACAACATAGGTTTGATTTCAACTGGATGCCGAAATTTCTGGCAAATTTTTGTGATCTCTGGACCAAATTACGACAACCAGCAGTTGGAAAGTGTTGGATACCTTCCCTAAGGAAAGACAGTCGGATTTTTTTGCGAAGAATCTACGTATCATTAAACATAAATCAACTAATCATGAGGGAGGGTTAGGATCACCGATCATAGGAATTTTCAACATAAAGGACTCTTCAGTTCATTACAATGCATTGGCGGTTTTACCAATCAAGTAAATTCTGAAAGAATGATTCACTTTATGGTAATTTCAAGTTGCCTCGGTATAAATGTACCTAGCCTGAAGAAGGCGCCCTGCCATGGTAGAGCATCTAAAATGTAGGTATTAAGTTCCACTGAGTTCTAATGTAAAAATGAAGAGGAAGAAGGTGCCTTCATTAATAACTCTCTATCCTGAGTGAGGCTTTTATTTTCAACTCTCATAGTTTTCAACCAACAAAACGAATAAGTATCTTTGTATTATAAGAACTCGAAGGGGAGCAAACGGATCGAGCCACCTTGCATCCCAAACACCTTATGACTTGATCTATTTTCAGTTAAATACAATTTCTTAAGTCTAACAAAAGATAAGAACTTGCAATCAATTGTACCGCCGTAGCTACGATTATTCAACAATACGGTTCATAAAGTGAAATAAAACGGCATCGAAACATGATTTACGTAGATGTGTATGTAAACACTGAATAGATTGGATTGAACTTTTGTTGGCTTGTACTATAATTATTTGATCGGTGCAACTCTCATTCACGCCGGTACTTATCGACATTGTTAGTAAAATTTATTCGTTAGACATAAATTTTCTTAAGCCTAGCGAATCGTGATAAAACAGTAGATACCTACTTCTTAGTAAACAATAAAAAAGAAACCACACGAAAGATATTCTTAACTAAATTTGAGAATGTTATACACAAAACTTATCAAACTTAATACAAAAAGTTAACCTACTGACTTTAGACTTTATACCTGCCACTACCTACCTACCTACCTATTTTTATTGGGAAACAATTTGGAATGTCACAAGTAAAAAATGCAAAAATAAAGGAATTTTAAAAATTAATTTCATCGTGTTTCATAATTTTGGAAAGTTAACCTACAGTACGAAAACGATGCGAGGGAAAAAATTGGTTCATTCAAAATTCTAGTTGGTTGAAATCTGATTCGATTGAGATTGTTATTTTTATTATATTTTTTAATAAGTGGCACAGTTTCATAATTTAATCACAGAATTATACTTATAAATAATACATTAGTGCCACTCAGGCAGTGATGTATTACCAGGACCAACATTACGAAATTTTTCTTTTAGCTAGTAAAATTTCTTGATTACGACGAGGAATCTGCCATCCCAGGTGAATGATCTGGCCTTCGATTTTCCTTGGCCTTGCCCTAACAACAAGATAGGTGCTCTGAATCCCAAGTTGTCCAAGGGGGATTGTTGGCCGTCGGAATAGAGGTTTATCAGTTTGGTATCATTAAACTGTTTTCCAGCCGTCCTGAAGTGGATTGGTGAGTAATAGTTGATCCCTGGTACAACCGCGTCGTACAGTGACCAATTTGGACTCGACTCCAATTGGAAGAAGAAGTTTCCTTTAACCCATTTAACAAGTCCGAATTTCGTGTATTGGGGCAGTTGAAAGGAACCCTTCAATGTGGAATGGAATACTGAACAAGACCAAACTGCACCATGGCCATACTCATCAGACAACTCACTCATGTCAGTTGTTTCATCATAGAACAATGGCATTGAGATTTTGGCTGGAAGTTCTCCGTTCCATATTGTCCGAGTGCCAGAGCTATTTGTCACAGTAATCCAGCCTGAAGAAACTTTGCCTAAAAGTTCGGAGCCTATTACAGATGCTTCAGCACGCAGTGAAGTCTCAATGGACGCCTCATTCAACACAGGACTCTGGCTTTGAAGCACGTTGTTCTCAATGCTTGCAGGATTATTGGTCTTGTCATCGATATTCTTGAACTCCTTCTTTACGATCATCTCAAACCTACCGTCCCAGGTGAAGGATTTCGATAGTTTGTCAGATTTTCCGAGAAGTATAATGTGAGCTTTGTATCCCAAGTCCTGGAATGCACCCCAAGCGCCATGTGAATAGAACTGAACCAATTTGCTACCATTGTAGGGTTGATCCGAATTTCGGAAATGGATCGGTGAATTATAATTAACACCAGGGTATATAGCATCGAACAGTGACCATGAAGGATCTGATTCAAGTTCGAAAAAGAAAGTACCTTTTAGCCATTTCACAAGTCCAAACTTGGTGTACTGGGGCAACTGGAATGAGCCACGAAGTGATGAATGGAAAACAGAACACGACCAGATAGCACCATGACCATATTCATCCGAGAGATCACTAACGTTCGTGGTTGGATTGTAAAACATGGGAACGTTGATGGTTGATGGAAGTTCTCCATTCCAGATAGTTTTTGTACCAGAATCATCTTGGAGAGTCACCCATCCGGTTGATACTTTTCCAATAAGTTTTGAACCGACAGCACTCGCATCAGCTTTTAGTGTATTAGTTAAAGGTGGCATTGGCTCACTAGTTGGTTTTGGCAACTCGTTATCCCTTAAATCATTAGAAGTACTTTTCAACATACCATTAGGATGTTTTGACATTTTCTTAACGATCATTTCAAATCTTCCATCCCATGAAAATGCTTTTGAAGCTTTGTTAGCTTTACCTAACATGATTATGGGGGCAAAATATCCCATGCCCTCTTCAGTTGACTCGACACCATGAGAGTAAAATGTTATGAGCTTACTTCCATTATAGGGTTGATCTGAGTTCCTGAAATGAATTGGTGAATTATAGTTTACACCAGGATAAACGACATCGTAGAGAGACCACGATGGATCTGATTCAAGCTGAAAGAAGAAACTGCCCTTCAACCATTTCACCAAACCAAACCTGGTATATTGTGGTAACTGGAATGATCCTCTCAATGAAGAATGGAAAACCGAGCATGACCACAAAGCACCATGGCCATATTCATCAGAGAGGTCACTTTCATTGGTCGTTGGGTTAAAAAACATTGGAGCATTAATGTCAGCTGGGAATTCACCATTCCAAATAGTTTTGGTGCCAGACTCATCTTGAATAGTTAGCCATCCTGACAAGACTTTACCAATAAGTTTAGAACCGATTGGTGTTCCAGCAAATGGCTTCCAATCAAAAGCACTGCTTCCAAGTACTGGCTTTGAACTAGCTGCGGGCATGCCATTTAAATCCCTAGTGATTTTCATAGTTATCATTTGAAACCTCCCGTCCCAAATGAACGTTTTAGAAATATAGTCATATTTACCAGATACTATAATCGGTGCCTTATGTTCTGCCGAATCAGGAGATGATGTATTGTGCGACACAAAATCAATTATTTTCGTTCCATTGAAAACGGCGCCATTTTCATTGAAACTCAGAGTGGATGTGTATTCAGTCCCAGATTCTAATACTGTTGTCAACGACGTGGTTGGATCTGATTCTAGCAGGAAGAAGAAGCTTCCTTCCAATAATTTTGTAGATTCTGACGAAGTTTTCTGTAGCAGTTTGAAGGTTCCCCTGATCGCATTGCTGGATACTGAAGCCGACCAAGTCAACCCTCCCATATCGTTACTCAAACCGTGGATCATGGACAAAGCCACCGTCCCAGGTATTTCTCCATTCCAGATAGTATGAGTGGCTCCTGCCTCATCCAAAATGGCTACCCATCCACTGGCAACATTGCCAAGAATCTTAGCCCCATTGTAAACAGACATGCCATCTTTTGGCAGTTCTTGGAGTGTCGATCTCATTAGTTTCAAGGCGTTGGGGCTGTTTGGTGGAGTAGGTGGGTCTGTCGGTTTCGGTGCTGGCTTAGTTATTTTAAATTCCAATCCACCATTCCAATAGAATAATTTTTCATCTGTGCACCACCATGGGGTAAGGTAACAAAAGAATGATTTTTCGTAGAACGAACCTTGGAATAAAACATTGCAGGTCTCAACATTTGGATCAGCCGCACCTTTTGTTGTGCTCTGAGCTACATATCCATTATCACCATCCATGCTTGATTTGTACGCTGCAAGAAATATTGCTTTGCAATTGTACACCTTGTTTGGTATCACTATGTTTAGATTAGAACTCCACTTGAAAGCCATTGTAATTTCAAAATTGCCTTTGAATGTTTTAGGAATTTCTACTGTGCCATTCATTATCTTGGCAGGAAGTGAGAAAGTTCCTTTAACAGTGTCATTGTGCAAAACAACACCAGACCAAGTGAGGTCAGCAGTAGCACTCCAGGCGTTTGGATCAATGATAGAGTCAAGATGAATGGTCACTGGGAAATTGCCATCGAAAATCTGGCTTGTTCCCTCGCCTTCGAACCCGCCAGTTGCTGACCCACTGGTGACGGTCCCGCTTGTATAAAGTTTTATTGGCTTCGGTGGCTTCCCCGGCTTTGTACCTGAAATAGCAAAGAAAACAATTAAAACCAATAAACTTAGCTACGTGCATTTAATCGGAGGTAAGTATGTGGACCTAGTAATACATGCATAACACAATAGGATACATGATATACTTTCCAGAAAGCATTGAAGTCCTAGAGAATTTATTATCTTCATGCTATGGTACAAAGCACGCCGTGGGATAATTGCATTACCAACACATTTTAGTCACAATATAGAGAATCACTTGTTATGAACATGCATAATCTAATTTTGAGTTTTTATGAATGTCAAGCACAAATAACTAGAAGTAAACAAATATCTGAATCAAAAATGGAACCTCCAAATCTCAAGCATAATTGTATTATTAAAACCCGTAAGTGTTTCCTTATTACGTAAAACAGGCATTGAAGGCCTAAAAAGTATATTTAACAAATTCCCTCGTAAGTGTGAGGAAAACGTTACCGCTCCATTGTGTTATAATATGACTCCTAGCAATTCTCAGTACAGAAGATACGCGGTGGAAGTCAGTGAAAGGAAGGAGAGAGGTAAGTATCCCAGCAAGCAATCACAGTGCAATTACCTGCTGCTGTACCCCCCTCCCCTGATAGTAGACTGTAGTTATGCTCCGCATCCCCAAATATGTCTTCCCTCCTGCCTGATATACTGCTTCCACCCGAATGCACCACTAACACGCACTACCCATATCACACCCCCAAGGCTCTGCATACTAGATCATGATATTCTCTGAACACATGATCAGCGTCTCCTCTTACCAGGCAACCGTTCATAACATCTATGCAACCTCCTCATACGCTGGTATGATGATCTTCCTAAGGACTTTTTTTCTCAGCTATTCAAAAGGTGCTCACTGGTATGTGTGCATACTGTCAGGCCTGATCACTTACTGCGTGATTGTGAGCTTTCTAATTTTCGAGATGATCTAAGAAATACCACTGCTTTCTGTAAGCTCAGGAATTACGTCATTATTCCTAGTAATGGTAGTAGAAACAACTGGGAAATCATGCAAGAAGAGAGGGAAGTTGTTTCCTCACTAGAAGAGGAGTTTTTTGAGATCTTCATGTACATAGTTTTACTTTAATTTGTCAGCCTGATTTTTACTTTTACAATTACTTTGACTTTACTGATTTTTGAAAACGTTTTTTTTTCCAAAAGAGATCCAGGGTTTTCTTGAAAATACCTCTATAAACCAATAAGTTTGAGGTCGGTGTCTATGTAATTTTTCAACTGAATCCAGCAGTGAATTTATAAAACGGTATAACAAAGTTTTACACTTGAATTAACAAGTTTCTAGTTTATTTTTCTGCTAAGAACTCTTTATCGGAATTTCTTTGAAGAAAAAAAGAATAATACAAAAAATACATTTTCAACACTAAAACGTCATTTTTTTCCCCCAATTCAGCAAAGTGAAAGTTAAATTGACTACACCGTTGGAAACCTAAAAAGCTGGTTTTTTCGTCGATAGGAGCGGTTGGGGGTTAGGAATGTTAGTACTAAAATTCCACTGAATTTTCTCAACAGTGGAAATGAGTATAAGATGAACGTTAAGCTCAAAAAACGTGTAGTTGCCGCTTTAGGAAATGATTCGTTCACAAAGCCGTAGGCAGGTACCTACACGCACCAGCAGGTACACCTGTAGGCAAGTTTTAGGTACTATTAAATCTTTCAATTTGTATTTTACAAGTTAAGTTACAGTTGGTTTTCAATCAATGTCGTGATTACGAATTAAAATATTGTAAAAGTGGAATTACTGTGAAATAAAGAGGTTTTTATCCAGGCCACAAACCAAAATCAAAAGTAAAAGTCTTTACTTCAGTCAGTAGTAAAAGTCTTTGTTTCAAATCAGTAGTCAAATCGACCCTAAAAGTATCGATTTTTCATTCCGGGACACGCTGTATAATACTTATTTTCTATAACCGTATGTCCCATATTGAGCTGCCATTCGTAGTTAGGAGATACTACTTGAATAATAAATGTAAATATTGTATTTTCATCATTGTTTTCCTAATACAATGTGTAATGACTAGATAATTAAAACTATATTTAAAAGAAGATTTTTTTATTTTATTTTGTTATTGATAATTTAGTTGGAAAATTTTCCACTTTGTTTAGAAAAATGTGCACATGGAGATCTAAATACGAGGAGAACGACATCAAGACGGTCTCTTAATACCTTCGTTTTTGAAATTCCAATAGTTACTTCATTACCGTTCCTTTTCGCTTGATTCTGAAGGAACGGCCCTACGCCCAGACAATTACCTTACATTATACAGTCAATCTCTAATCATATGAATAGTGGTAGATAAATTTATATATCATTTGTTAGACTAAGTAGTGGAACTGAATCTAGTACAATAAAAAAAGTAAGACAAAACATTTACGTCACACTGACACTTCTTAAAGTCACATCTCATCGAAGACTTGCCCACGCTATTTTTCACCTACATATCGTTCTCCTAAGATTACTTTACACAATTTTGGTGTAGAAATGAACCACTTATTTATTAGCATTTTGTTCTTTATTTTCATTCAGAATCACTAAATCGAAAAAAAATTGTGTCCTCCAAAATCAAAATTTCCATTTGCTTTTTGCGTTTCAGAGCTTGCTGGTCAATTTTAGTTCCATGTCTGTCTGTGTGTCTGTCTGTCTGTCTGTAGGTGGTAAATCCTTGTCACGCCCAAAACTATAGGTACCACGTTCCAGTCCGATTCTGATGAAATTTTCAGGGATTGTGTGGGTTAGCTCCTATAATTTTCAATGCCGTCATATCAACAGCACCTAGCCTGTGCGCTTGCGCAAACGTGAATTTCTCGTAACGTCGATTTCTCATCATCTGTTGATACGATTTCGTTCAAACTCGGTAGGTAAGTGGGTATATGTTCTAGAAAAATGCTCTATAAATTATATCGCGATTGGTAGAGTAATAACTATTGCGCATGCGTGAAACTAATATCGATTGACACTGGCAAAACTCCGAGTCTAATGGAACGATTTTGATAAAATTTTCAAGGATTGTGTGGTTTAGCTCCTAGACGTTCCACTATAAATTTCATTGACGTTGGAAAAATAGAGTGCGCATGCGCGAACATTGTTTTCTTTTAACATTGACTTATCAATCATTTCGACTCGTACTTTGTTCTTCAACTATTCTATACGTCCATGTTACCATATGTGAGGAATCTATACTGCCCACCCAACTTGGCAGACGTTTTCCGTACTACCTAACCGAAGCTAGTCACTACTCATCACCATTAACTAACTTTTATTATCGTTATCACCGCGAATTCCGTTGAAATTTTATCACGCCGTCTCCATCGCTCTTCCCAACTTTAAAAAATCTGTATTTTTAAATATTATATTAAATTAAATTTTGTGCGTTACAGTTCTAGGTTATTTGAATTTCTCATCTCTGTGAATATTTGCTAGAAGATTCGAAATACCGCAACTTGAGATCGATAACAGCGTAATAGAAAACATCAATAAATATTGATGATTGTTGATAAATATTGTTGAATATTTAATATTGATAAATGTCGATTATTGTAGATAAATATTAATGATAATATACATCAGTTAAATATAGTAGGATTTCTTTCTCCCAAACAATGTTCACAACGTCATTTCAATCAGATTTATTTCGCCCGAATCCGTTCGTATTTGGATTCTCGGCTTGGATTCTTTTTGCACTTCGGTCGGCACTCTTCCAAACGAATTTCTCCAGAACGAATTTATCCTTTTTGTCTTTCTAGCCACCCTTGAATCATCGAGTTTGCATATTCACACAGATTTTAATGTTGAATCTCAAATCTTTCGTTTTTATCATCCCAAAATTACTAAATCTTTACATTTCTGCATTTTGGTTAATTACTTTTAACTACGAACCTTTGTAATAAACGTAAAAATCCCCAGACTAAAAAATCCAGGCCTTCCACCAATCTTTCTTTCTGTCCTCGGAAATGAGATCTCAATTTTGTTCCAGATCTCCCTTCGGTACATACTTCTCTCTGCAGAGCTTCAAGATCATTTATAATGAAATCTAGACGTAATTTTCTGCATCCACAGGAATATCCTCCACTCCCGAGGCCTTTTCATTGGCCAAACGACGGTATTTTCAGCAGAACATTGCTACCCGAGAGTTTTCAAGTACGCTGAATCCGAATCAAGTAAAAATTGTGAAATCCCAACAGACAAAAGTTCTCCATTAGAGTACAAATAGTATAAGTATGTGTTTTTCCTCGTTCTAGTAAGCGTTTGTTGCTGTTAATGTTCAAGTGAATGAGGATTATCCATTGGTCTGAAAAAAAATTGCTTTTACTATTTTTAAGTGAAAATCGATTTCATTCAGAGAATTTTGACACCATTCGCACTTACCTACAATGAGCGTTTTGCTTTTTTGATTCTTCATAGTTTTGGCAAAAATTGACGTCATACTAGTTGGAGGGGTCCCGCCCAGGAGTGAGAAGTGCAATAACGTAGTTAGTTGCAAAAACTTGGAAAAATCTTTGAAAGAAAACTATTTGCGGCAGAAGAGTGTGGTTGGTGTCTGTAATACTCTTAGAATTTCATCAGCTTTCATTGAAACATATAAAACAAAAGTGCGGGCATTCCTCATAACCTTGTACTTGATAATTGAGCATTTGGTTTACTCATGAAGTAGGCCCTTCCATTACCGCCGGGCAACATCCTCAAGAATAATTTCGGTTTTTTTTTTTTTTTCTCTAATTGTTCCAACAGGCTAGAATCCGTTTCGAATGCATGAAACCCTTCAACTTAATGCACACAACGGTTTAGATGAACCGCTGCTAGTACGCTCTCAGATGTCATCGCAATATTCACGGCCATTACCACCAACACTTCAGGAATTGTCACGAAACCCAAGAAAAGGGGAACCCAAAAAAGAGGTATTTCATTAGTTTAATGCACATGAAAATAGTTATAACCAACGAAAATTAATAAGATGCGATGGAGCTGGGAGATTGAAGGGTGTCGTTGAGAAGCTCGACTGACTTCCTAAATTAATATTTTTCAAAATGATGGAGACCAGGAAAGTAGTCGCTATACGTCGTTCGTCGCTTTTCTCCTGAACTTTTGGGCCTGATTTCACAATATTTTGCGAAAAATCACATATTTACTGTGGCCCTGAATTCCGTGTCAATAAACACTGAGACGTAATATTTCAGAATTGAATTGTTCAAAAATCATTATTTCAATTCTTATAAGCCCTTTGAAGGATATCGTTGAAAATATATACCAATCCAATGAAACGAATGGGACCACCCAGGTCGCTGTACATGTGTTTGCTCACTCTTAAATTACTGTTGATGTTCCGGGATGTTTTTAACAGTCAATATTATATTTGCGAAACTTGAATTTGAAAATGCGGATCCTGTTAATACCCATAAGTCACAGCCTCTCATCGCTTACAGCTATTGCGTTTTCTTATATAGTTTCATCCGACTGAAAGTTTTTCCATGTCACGCAGTATAAAAAATCTTTCTTTCTTTAATTTAAAATTTATTGATTTATCAAGTATCGGTTGCCATTAAATGTCAAATTGACGTTTGTGGGTTTAGTTGCAGTCTCGTTCATAACCATCAAACATGCGCGAGCATAACAAGCTTCAAAGTCACATTTATAAAAATATTAGATCTGAATCATCTACACCTGGAGAAGGATTTCGCCTTCTAGAAACAACTGGCGCTCTAAAAACGCTTTTGCACATAGCAGGCCATGAATGCCTCAAAACCCCTCTAACCACCCTCCACACCCCACCACCTTACACCCTCAAAACCACCTGGGGCCTTTACACTCTTCAAAACCATTGACAATTTTCTTATTGCCGACAAAGCTTAAAATATCCCACTCCATATTTCGAATACCGCAACATTTGGTTGATGAAAAAAATTATTAATCCTTAAAAATATGCACATTGGAAATATTTTTTTAATTATCTATATTTCACGTTGATAAATGATCACATAATCGCTGCCTAAGTAGCCCATATCCCAATTACGTATTAATTTAGTTGTGAAGGATTAGTACAAACTGGGTTGCATGCAGTAATTATAAGCATTCAATATACCAGAAGCCTAGTGCAATTTTTACATTCAGCGTGCATTATTTTATTTTCATGCTCAGTTTCCTAATTAGGTTGCTGTATACTATATACATTATTCATCACTAATCAAGTTAAATATGAACATACACTACGTTCTACATTTCCTTCTACAAATCCTTTTCCTAATTTTGTAATTATTTTTGTTATCATAACTGTTAGCGAATTTTCATTGAAAATGAAACTAATTAGGAAGCGAAATTCCAAAAACAAATTCCATGGAAAACCGGTTTGAGGCATTCTGAAACGATTTCTGGATTTTAAAGCTTTTTCATATATATATATATATATATATATATATATATATATATATATATATATATATATATATATATATATATATATATATATATATATTACTCCAGACGATAACTCTCCTTAGAATTAAGATTTAAAAAATGAAATCTTTTGCCAAAAAATCAATCATTCAAACGAAAGGATAAGTTTGTTGGACAGCACTTTTTGGGAACAATAGATGGTCAACATTCAAAAAATGTGCTCCAAAAATCACTAAAATGGCCAAAACGGCTGAAAATTGTTGAATTTTTATATACCAATGTGTATATATATATATATATATATATATATATATATATATATATATATATATATATATTTATTCATTTATTTATTTATTTATTTTATTTTTATCATGATAATTTTTTTAACGCAGAATACGTTTTTACGGAGCCCTTCTCGTTTTTCAACAGAAAATTACTAAATAAAAAGTTATCAACTATAAATAAGCACATTAAGCAATTTATGCATACAAGTATGCTAAGATATGTACTTAAATACCATTAATATGTGCTAAAAAAAATCGATTAAACAAAAAATAACAATTCAAAACCTTTGTTTTTTTTAGCATATTATTTAGAACAAATTTTTTCCCTGAAAACTGATAGTTGTCCAAACAATTTTTTCCACTCGAAGCGCTCAAATTTCAAGGCAAGATAACATAAATATAATACGACAATTTACGAAAAATCGCTCATAGGAACATGCTTGCATGACTGTAAGATTTTTGTTTCATTATTTTCCTTCTGAATCTATCTTTGTGATCATCGACATGAAGTGATAAAAAGATTTCCTTCAAATTGAAATTACTGCTCGCATTTTCCGTTTTATACCGGCCTGATCAATTTCGGTTCGGTCCCTTTTGGTTGTGCCCCCCTCCCCACCATTAGTGGGTACTGAAATAGGCTACTGCACAAGTCAATGCAACTACGAAATTGTAATATTAGTATCACGTAGTTGTTGTTACTTGCAATATTATACAGGTCAACCAGTCGATGATCATTTAAAGTGCATTTTTCATAGTATCGCGTATCGTATCACAAAATAAAATGCGTGCTCTAACAAACAATAATAAATTGTTCCAGATGAAAATATACTATTGCTATGTCAAATCACCACTTAACTCTGTATTATTTACACTTTCAGTATAAATTTACGTTGATAGAGTAGGTTTGGGGAAATAGAATTCAAATCTGATATTGGCTCATCAATCAGTTTCTCTGCAATCATCAAGTATTTGAATTATCAATTATCGGCATAATCAACCACTTGATCACGCCTCTCGGTTTAATGAATGTACCAACCCTAAATAATATAAAAATGTACCTTCAATGTATAGTTCATGACAATCGGACCAAGATTGATAGATAATTACCTGGAGCTGCCTGAAGTTTGCCCTCCAGAGATGCATTGCCGTTCATGATTGCGTCAATTTCATCTTCGTCCACTGAGAATACTATAGCAGTGATTAGAGCTATCGCGAACAACGATCTGGAAAATGAAATAAATTGCGATAATACTAACAGCATCCATCATATTCCATAAGATATTGTAACCTAAATGACTGACTGCTCTCTGATTCTAAAAGTGAGTTTAAGATACTTAATTGAATAGTTCGGGAAATGAAACTGATCTGTCAGTTATTCTGTTAAATTAATTTTTTGATATTATTAAACACTTGTACTGGTGATCCAACTTTTTTTTTAGAAATCACGTCATGTTATTTGTATCAATCTAACAATAAAAGTAGTAAAACTACTTCTACTGGAAAGAGTTCTATCTAACAGCAAACAAAGGCTCCACTTCCCCCGTCTCTACTTGAGCAGTCTAGTATATCTATCGTAAAAAATCCCCAAAACACTATTTCTGTCCCTTGGTTTTCAGGAGAAATTAGCGAATACTTGGTGCCTTATTTCCAGTGATCTCGTTTACCATGCAGCCAATAAGTTAATTTGGCTAACCAATCAGCCTGAAACACATTTGTATGTATTTCGAAAGATTTTTTCGTGTTTTCTACCTTCCCTGACAAAAACGGTTATGACTTCACAATTTTCAAGAGTGTTTCCAAATTGTAAGATACCATTGGAAACTACGCTAAATTTCTTATAACCCCGACATAAAATAAAGTTGTTTTTTTAGTTAGTTTTAATTGATGGTCAAAAAAAGGCCAAAGTATAAAATTATTAAAAACATTTAAAATTGACGTCTTTCTTCCGTTTTTCTGCTGCCATTATGATGGTATTTCGGAGGCCACTCTTCGGAAAAAACTTTCTCAAACTGTCAGCTTTTGAACGGTCTAGTCAATCTTACTTTTACCTTGCTAATTGAGGGAGAAAAGTATGTTTGTATGTTGAAAACATGGGTTTGTTTTTATGAAATTGAGGGTTTTTTTGAAAACTGAACCCCTAAGAAAATACGAGTTTGGGACCGGTTTCCACGCATATTTTGCGCTGAGACTATTGCGACCACACCCAGATTTCTTAGATTCATAATAAGTGAGAAAAAAAGATTTTTAGGTGAAAAATACCTATAATTGACCAAATTTTGACAATTGGGCATATGGGGTGTCTCATTCGAGGTAGCTTTTAGCGTTGAGACGATTGCGACCACTCCCAGGTCTCTATAAGTGAGAAAAAAAGATTTTTAGGTGAAAAATTCCAATAATTGACAAACTTTTTGAGTTCGGCTGCGTGTTCTAAAATTTTGTTTGCGATCTCGTCACACGGCTGTCCCGTCAGTTCTATCCAGGACATGGTTGGCCTCAATGATCAGAATTCAAGTGCCTAATTTAATGTTATCCATAACTTATCTTTGAAAATTCCCTCTATTAATCATGGTGCATGACTGAGTACTTTTTTAGAATTTTTATACTTTGGCTTTTTTCTACCAGTTATAACTAACTAAAAAAAAAAAAAAAACTTTATTTTATCTCAGGGTTATAGGATATTTAACATGGTTTCCAACGGTATCTTCAAATCGAAAACATGAAAAGAATCTTTAAAGTAAAAGAAGTAGGATTTTAAACGGGTTGAAAAACTTGCTGAGATACAAAAGTTGCAGCAAATTAGTTTTAGAATCAACTCCTTGATTTCTAGCCGTCCTAGAGTAGACACCTTGTATATTCGTAATTTTCCCTCCAAAGATTTTGACGCTAATCTCAAGTAGAACTATTCACGTTGGCGTTGGTTACCTACGCATATACCCGACACTTCCTGTGCGAGAGTAAAAAAAGTGTTTATATCTTGGAACATTATTTAAATAAATTAGAATAAAGGCGGTGAAAAAAGAAAATTCAGGTTCCATTCGCCACAATTAGAAATAACACCTCCCTGCGTGTACTGTGGTTTTGATTCGAACTAAAAAACTAAATCACTCGCGACGAAGTTGTGAAACCCATTTCAAAACGGAAGTTATTGAAAAACGTTGTCTATTTCCACGAAAAATAAAGAGTTACAATGTTAAATCGATTTCGACGGTTAAGCCTTAACTTTGTTATTGTTTGTTACTGATGATGGCTTAACCGTCGAAATCGATTTAACATTGTAACTCTTTATTTATCGAGGAAATAGTCAACGTTTTTCAATAACTTCCGTTTTGTGTTTTTGATTCTCCGCATTCGTGAAGAAAGTTGAAACGTTTCTTTCTAGTGCGCAAAATCAAAATTTCTCCAAATTTTGCGAATATCGACCGATTTTTCTGACATTTTCATTTGAAATTTATGAAAAATACTATTTAGTAGACTCTTGACCAAATTTTTGGTACTGCTTTGAAGTACATCGAGTTATTGAGCCATCATAAAGTATTGGCTTGGCGTTATGGATATGAAGTTGAAAGATGAGTCCTCACCACCTATATCCTGTATTCGGGGGAATACTTTAGACATACTAGGGAAAGCATAGCTGAAGATAGAACGCTCTTTTCCCCCTGGAAGCATCGCTACTCTACGGAAAACGGGAGCTGTACTTATTACGACTCCACGATAGTACACTAGGTAACATCAGATAGTTTTCACTTTTAGCCTATTTCACCATTTGAGTTAACCAACTATTATTATGGCATCATGTCTGGGCTTAATCCGACATCGAAGCGATTTTTCTTTCACTTACGCCCATCGGGAGCTAAATTCATGGTGAAAAATTGAAGTTCCGATTACCGATACTGATTAGTTTAATTGTCCGAACCTTGACGAATTAAGAAGCCTTTTTATTAACTGGACTTTTTTAAATGTTGTCAGCTGGGGAAACCTTATATTTCCCCATTTTCATTACATAAGTAATGTAGGTACATATTGGTTGACGATTGTGAGGATTCAAGTGACTAAATCGGGTTTCAACGACGACCCAAATGAAAATGTATTTAATGGAAACAATACGGTCCTCCTTTCCTACCATGAGGAGAATGACGGGATTATTTGACAACAAGACGCAATCTTACAAATTTCCTCATACTACTACACATTATAAGATCATTTATCATTAAATTCTAGCCCTAAGATCCTGCTCTATAGAGATGATCGAACTTGATGTCGATGTTACTGGCAATCCCTCGGCCAATGAATGGTTTTTGAGCCAAATTTCATAAAATTTGGTCCGTTATTTCTGGACTTTGGACGGCGCACAGCGGGACAAAAAGAGGTTTTTCGAGAAAAAACTCAAGTTTAGCTCCATTCTTGTAGGAAATTTCACGCTGATTCTGAATATATCCCATGTCCCTATACCTATAATAGCTTATTCGGCCCAAGAAATGGATTTTTGACATACATGTTTTCTCAATTTTAACCCTAGGAACTTTTTTTTTTTTTTTTTTTTTTTTTTTTTTTTTTTTTTTTTTTTTTTTTTTTTTGTCACCTATTGGAATCCACGACAAGTGAGAGGTAAGTCACAAAAACTTTGAAAAATCACCAAAAATCGATAAAAATGGTTAAAGAGCTGGCGATGGTCTCAGGCGATGCAGGATTCCATCTTTTACAACTTCTTTTTCTGTATTTAAAAAAAAAAGAAAATTTATTTGAACAAACCCACTCTTTGAGTGATAGGAAGTTCGCGCCGTCTGGTGACATCATAGATTGCAAGGCTTTGTGCCTATATTTTTTGTGCACATCTTTGAATATGCAAATGAAGATGAAAATAAGAAAAGTTTCATTGACAACAGTCCGTTAGTGGTTTGTGTGTGTGCGCAAGCTCATGAACCACCAATTTCCTATTAACCAAGGCCCGGATTCAAAATCAAACTACACAGAGCATTTTAATTAGGGTACCTATAAACAATTATTTCTTACGGATTTACCTAATCGCAATGGGCTCAGCTGTGGCCAAACGTTGAATTGATTGTGTGACGTAAAATCGCCTAAAAGGTTCCCTATTAGTTGAAAGTGAATATAATGGCACACCTATTTCCCATGAGTTCAAGGACCGTCTCAATGTGACTGCTTATTATGTAGTTTCAGCCAAATTGAAAACCGACCAGTTTATTCAAAACCGGCTATCGTAGTCCGCCTTTCCCGCATAGGACACGGGCGCCCATATGTTTTTACATAGAACTGATTTAATAATTCTATATTAACATGTAGCAAGTGAAAAAGATACACTTGGTACTTTTTGCTTTCTCATTACCGAAAGTAGGGATACTTTCTGTTCGTGCAAGAAGTAGAATGAAATCGTTGTCTACCAGAATCAGTTAGCTCTGGCTTTTTGCGCGTTTCTGAGCTTGCTGATCAATTTTGGTTCCGTGTCCATCTGTCTGATGTCTGTCAGTCTGACTAAGCCAATTCCTCGTCAAGACCAAAACTATACTAAATTTTATTACGATTTGGATGACATTTTCAGGGATTGTGCGAGTTTTAATGGCGTGTGCGCATGCACAAACGTGAATTTCTTATAACGTCGATTTCAAACGATTTATTAGGCCAAAGTCGTTCATTCGTACTAGGGTATCGGCAGAAATGTGCCTTATGAGTTTTAATCGTTTGAGTAAAACTATTGCTCATGAGCAAAACTCAAGTTGGTTGAGACTGGCAAAACTCGATACTAATGGACCTATTTTGATGAAATCCTCAAGGCACAATCCCAGGGTTAGTCTAAATGATGTCGAATTAGCTTCATTGACGTCAGATCAATATGAGCCTGACCGCATGCGTAAACGTCAATTTCTTATTAGTCGATTTCTCATGATCTATCGATCCGATTTCGTTCAAACGGGGGGGGGGGGGGGGGGGGGGGGGTCAGTTGGGAGTTGGGTAGGTATATGTTCCTGGGTAATGCTCTCAAGGATTTAATTCCGGTTGGTTGAGTAAAAACTAAAGTTGGTTTACACAAGTGAAACTCCGAGACTAATGGATCTCTTTTCGATGAAATTTTCAGATATTGTGTGGGTTAGATTTGATGGTCTCCTACAAATTTCATTGCTATCGGATCAATCGTAGCGTGTGTGGATGCGCATCAGTGAATTTCTGATAACGTCGATTTGATCGTAACTGGTTCTTTAAACAAATTCTCTAATTCCAAACGTCCATTTACAATAAATCAGGACCACCCAACTTGGAAGACATTTTTTTCTTATCAAGCATCAACAAACTGATGACACGTTCTTTGTTCATGACGATTCGCCAAAATGTTGAACTCCTCAATTTCAAATAAGGCGGTGGAAAGGCAAGAAATCTATACGTTTTATTGTGCTTTATTCACTAGAGGATTTAGTTGCAAGTTTATATTATGTGCATTACGATCATTTCACGTTTTATATCACCATTAATATTTTTACGAAGCTCTGCCCTGAGTGAAGGTGATGAAAGGTGATGAAATAAGACCTGTACTTTAATTTCTGAAATTTAACCAAAGGAGAAAAAACTCAAATACCGCTCCTACAATGTTTATGCTCATTCATATTGCACCATTCAATAAACGAATCACTAAATTATGAAAATGGGATGGATATTAGAACATGGATATAAGGGGATGGTTCAGCTTAATTGGTGCATTTTAGAGTTTCGAGAATCAATTACCTACGTCTATAATCTCCATCAGTACATACTTGTACGCACCAGGCGGGAGAATATCTGGTTATTAGCTAGGTGTATATGAAACATGAATTCAGGATTTGTATTGAAGAAGAACAAAATCAAGTACAATAGCATAAGCTCGGTAGGTACTTACAGAAAAGCAGCGCAGAGTAGACATTGGAACTGTTTGACTTGCTTCTTGTACATACGGGAAGGGTTTTGGTACGTTGGGTGCCCACCCGTCAGCGGGCTTTTCTCTGTGTACATCGCTGCTCTTTATTTCTGGAAACAAAATATCACGAGTCAAGAAGAGTTCAGAGAAAAATCAAATTGAAAGTTTACAACAATTGTGAAGAAAGGACCCCGCACCTTTCTTGTGGAATTTGGGTTTCATAGGATTCTTATGAAACTAGGCTCACAAGATAGTTTACGATGCCCTAATCAAAAGTCTCCATGGGCCCAAAACAATAATTAATGGATAATGACAGGACTTTGAGTTATACCCGATTTACTCAATTTAAGCAGTGGAAAGGGTAAACAGGACGTCTCACAAGTAACATCCCCCCCCCCCCCTCCCAAAACTCATTTCCACAATTTTTTAGATATCCAATTGAAGCTTTAAGAACGTTTTTGGGGTGCGTAATACTAAGTTTTAAGAAACAAAAAAAAATTCAAAAATTTTCCAAGTACTTAACCCTAGGGTAGACATTTTCTGATTTTTTCCAATTAAAAACTTAGCATTAGGAACCCCAACAACGCTCTCGGAAATTACTCATAATCCTGTCTTATTCCTGCCTAAATCACTAGCGTTGCTTTCTCGCTCGCTTCGCTCGCTAGGGGGTGGGATGTATATGATGCCTACTGTTGACTCCATCCCGATCCCATAGGAAAAACCCCGTTGAAATCCTACGTGTAGACAGGCGAATTGACGGTGTGAACGCAAAAATCACGCATGGGGGTACCCCCCTCCCGCCCTCCTGCCCATGGTTCGGATGGGGTAGAAATTTTTAAAATTGCTTATGCCAGAGAGCCAAAGAGCTGAAAATGAATGAGGACCTGAAGAAACCACCCCCATCCATCAACCGTGAAATGGTTTTATCACATTCGAGCTAAACTTCCTCTACCAAATCGAAACGAATTCACAAGCATACGGTTTGAAAGTTCATTACTTGTCAATGCTTTTGTGAGAATTTACAAGCATCAATATTTTTCAAGATTAGTAGTAAGATTTTCAGAAATCTGCATTTTACAAAATCGTTCATATTTAAGCGGCGGTTAGATGGTCTTTTTCGATCGTCAAAGGACACAATTTTTTGGTGGAAATTTATCCCTGATTTTGAATGGAGGATCAACAATTAAAATTAGTCACGATAGTGAAATATTGGTTTATGAAGCCAAAAACATGGTTTTCATGAAGGAACATCATTTACAGATTTAAAAAAAAAAAAACACTTAGCCCGTTTTACCACGGAAGGCTGAAGAGATGTTAATACAGAGTTGATAGTTATCCTTCAAAAACAGCCGTGGGATAGCTGGATTAACTCTGGATTAATTCGTGTTCCATTGTCGTGTAACCAGCCAGTATTGAAAAATGTTGGAATTCAACTAGCACGAAAGCGAGCAACTCATTCGTATCGACGCCTCTTGGGAATGCAGCTTCAGAAAACAGGGTTTTACCAATGGGAATTTACCAATAAACTGTCCCACTGAAAGTTGAAAAATTTAATAGACCATAATTCAAGTAATAATATGCAAAACTAACTTTTCACTAATAAACATTAGACAAGGAAAACAATAAACGTTATAATGATCACTTCAGTTGAAGAACATCAAGATCACGTACGCTAGACTCTGAAGAGTTAAAATGGACAAATACTTCAGGGTTCGAGCAGTAATGTACTCTTTTCATTAAAGTAAATGTTAACCTTCTACCCTGACGTCGACCTTAAATTGCTTTAAACATAAAACTTCATTGTGTTCAGAGGAATTTTTGGATGCAAAAGGGACAAGTTGACTCATTTCGTGAACCGAGGAGGTGGGTTGCGTAACACCCTTGAGCATCGGTGGTTACGTAATAACAGATCGGGAGTAGCCACTCATGAATGAAAAAACGGAGTCTAAACAAATCGAGTTAACCTGACAAAATGAAATTAGTTCATCTATTCAAATCGCACTATTATGATCGATAAACACTCTAGTTAGATATTATGATCACCGTAATTAATCAACTAAATCGTAGGTAGGCTTCCTACCAATTTCTTGTAAGTCGGCGAAGACATTGAAGGACTATGAATTACATAAAGACGTAACGCGATTTATTCGAATTTATGGGTATTGTATAACAAGTTAACGGATCAATGCTAGGCTTAGATGATGAATTTATATATTATTATTGGTGTCTCAATGAAACTTGGAGAATCTGTAATAGTACTAATCTTCATAACTATCGTTCCCGGTAGCCGAAACGAAAGTAATGCCGTCGGTCTAATATATATGCATACATATAAAAAAAGCTATATATATAGCTATATATATATATATATATAATACATCTATGCATACTGTAACCTCTCCAATTCTACCGAGCCGGTTCCAATGTAGTTTGGCTATGTTCTCCGAAGATTATCAACTCAGAACTTCTACAAATGCATGTTTCCAGCTTCTTCAAGCAAAACACGAGCACATTAAGCGTTTTTTCTGAGCGTATTCCCCGTGAAACAATTGACTTTTCTTTTTCAAGTCATCGAATGTATCGAATTCCTCAAAAGAGCGATCCTTTGGATTTGAGAAAAAATAATGACTTTACTATGCGCAATAGCTCCGCACAGTTAAAAAAATCTTAATAGGATTTACGAATTCTTCCAGCCGTGAAGCTACGACAATTTTACCATAATTTGGTGAATTCAAATAAGTACTTTTTGTAGATTTTTGAAGTACTTAAGAAGCCTTTCGCAGCCATCTCCCAGCATACAGTGGCTGAAAACGAGGCGAAAATATTTTACGCATCTAGCTATCTTACCGTATGAAAATTAGGTTGCAAAAAAGTCTTAAATCATTTTACTAGTAGGAAATGAAGTTTCTCAATAAAATATCAATAAGAAACATTCCTATAAGAAAAATAATAAATTATCCCAATATCAAGGGTGGAGAGGCCTGAGTTCGACATTCCTCTTTTAATGGAAATTTTATTTGAAATGATATGTAAATACATATTTATGTGAAATGCATTTAATTTAAAAGTAAAAGAATTGTGTCAATTACTGGTGTTCAATCCCTGTAGCATCCAAAAATTTAGTAATCAAAGATTGGACCAAAAACGGTTTACGGAAAACCAAATTTAAAATGATTTATGCCGTAAATTGTACGGCAGATAAAGAATATTATGATGCAGCAGATAACTCAAAAACTTAGTGTGAATAAAAAGTTCCAGTCATGCAATATGATCGTATGAGCGAATTTTCGTAAATTATCGTATAACCTATTATAACATGTTAAATTGTTTTGAAAACTCAGGGCATTAAGCAGAAAGAAATTGTGAACTGCCAATTTTATGGCAAAAAAAAAAAAACTAGTTCTAAATATTATTCGGCCTTTTTTAAAAGAATCTGATTATTATTATTATTTTTTTTTTTTCAGTTTTTATCTGTTTTTCGGCAAGTGTTAATGTAAAGTAAGTACATAGGTATATCAGCATAAATTTCTGTATAAAATTTTTAATTTTTTATTTAAACGATAATAAACTTTTACTGACTAAAATGCTGCTAAAAATATATATTTTACTATTTTTATCCATTTTTAGTGATTTTTTTAGCACATTTTTGAAATGTGACCAATTTATTGTACTCAAAAAGTGCTGGTTAACAAACTCATCCTTTCGTTCGGAAAGCTTGATTTTTTAGCGCAATAACGAAATTTTTATCTCAATCCTAAGGAGCGTTGTTATGAATGAAAGAATAGCATGATATTACGTATGATTCATTGTCAAAATTAGAAGAAAAGAAAATTTAGTACATAATATAAAGAATCATTCGAAATATCAAGCCATTCTTTCATCTTTTTATTTGTGAAATTTCCTAAATTTAATTAATTAATATATATATATATATATATATATATATATATATATATATATATATATATATATATATATATATATATGATCCGTCTCAGTGATAGTCTTTTGCTCTAAATTCATTTTCATTTCCATTTTTATTACTTTCAAGTCAACCTACGTACCTAGCAAAAGCGTTGCGATCATTTCCGGATGTTAAAAAAAAATACTAAAAACAGAATTTCCAAGCGTATTTATCGTGTCTATTTTTCAGTCAGTCTGTTTGTCCGTTAATTCTGGTAATAGGCAAAACAATATAACTAACTCAAAATCCGGCTTCGATGGAATTTTCAAATAATGTTCCGGTTAACTGGTTTTTTATTCTATGAATCATGAACGCCAGTAATAGACAACCAGTATAGGTGCTATCCCGCTATTTAGCATTCGAAACATATTGTAGGAGAAATAATGAACGGATAATTATTCCTCTTATAAACAGCACGAGGCTCAAGTTAGGTGTGCTTATAACTAATCCTACAATTATTCTAATCAAAACGTTGAACCCACAAATCCTCTGAGTTTTCAATTCATTTATTAAGTGAGTGTCATTGTTTATAATTACACTCAAGGTCACCATAAGAACATTAGCAGCTATTTATTTAGATGACACTTGAATTCCATTCCACTTTAAACATCGAACGCTACATGGTTATTGAGCTTTGACCAGGTGACTGTGAGAAAGAGATGAAAGAGATTAATGACAGTTCATTAAATTTGTAGATGATATGTACAAAAATGCATGATGTACATATATGTTTGTTTAGCTGTTAAACCAGTGCGTTGCACACGACCATTTGGTAAATCGCAAATTCAAAAAATATTTAGGTCATTGTTAAATAGATGTGGTTTTTTAAAATAATGCATCCTTCTTGAATTTGTGCATCATTAATGCACAACAATTCATGACATTCAATTTTTTGGCAAACAAACTTTTTTCAAATAAAGAAGGTTAAAAAGGTTTAAAAAATGTAAAAAATGTGTTATGATATTCGGTAATAAAAAAAAAAGGGGGTTTTATTCATTTTTGCCCAAGTGAGCGATTTTATAAGGTACTTCTTGAAATTTTTGCATGAAAAAGGCTGCCCTTCGAACCCATCCGTCTTTTTGGGATTTTAACCGATGGATCTTTTATCCCGATTTTATGAAGAGATATTATCCGGAATGACACACACGCACATGAGTCAAAAAGTGTTAAAATCCAGGAATCGTGTCAGGATTCCCCAAAATGGATTTTCATGAAGAAATTGTTAACAATTTAATTTTCTTAAAGTTTGGGGCCATTTCAATTACTTTCTTTTTTTTTTTACTTGCTTAAAAAATGAAGAAGAAAATTATTGAAGTTAAAGATAATGCTAAACAGATTCAAAAGCAATCGTAAATCATATGAGACCATCTCTCAAAATATCACCAAAAATAGAGTGACTTTGGTTCATTATAAAGTGAAAACATCCTTGTTTCGAGAAATTCGTGTTTGCACATGGAGGAAAGGTTGCCTCCACCAACAGGTTTCATGTTTGCGCATGGTCAGTAGCCATTGCTACTTGATTACATCAATATGAAATTCATTGGCTCTTTTCACTCTCCAATCTGCAGCGAATTCAAATGACGTCGTGAGGAATTGATGTTTCAGAAAAATCACGCTATGGCATGCTCACACGTTCCTATTATTTTGTTCGACTACCGAGTATTTCACGGATTCTGAAGTTTGCTCCATGCATGGTACCTACTGTAATTCGTACTGGTTTCCAAGATGAACTAGAATCGTTAAACTAGTTCTGAGAATAACATTGTAGGGTATCAATGGCTTTTTTTTCTTTTCTTAACATTTAAAACGCGTTTAAAACAGGTCTGTTTTTAACAATAACGGTGTTCCAAACAATGATCAAAACAACTGTTTTACACAACTGTTTTAAATCGTGCCAACCTTGATTCCAGGATATCAGAACCCTCTTCGCCAGTAAAAGCGACAGTTTTTCCTCATATCGTGGGGAAGTTTTTCATCAGGCGGTAGGGAAACTGTATTCGGCAAGATGTTGGCAGAGGTTTGTCCTCAGTAATCAAATTTTCACTTGCATTCGGTGTTTCCCAGCTTATAGAAAGATTTGGGTTTTGCTTTTGTCGGTCCTTTCAATGTCTATTATAAATATGTCCCTAGTAAAACTATACTTAATTGCTGTATAATTGAGGAGCTGACATGGAAAAGCAGTTAAGCCCAAAAATCTAAAGAACATTTTTTTTCGTCGAAGTGCAAGTAAACAGTCACGCCAACGGCCTTAGGTCCTCCCGTCCTTGCTAGATCGCACCCTGAATAAATGTGTGACCTTTGCATGGAGAAGAGATTGTCCAAAACAAATCTGATAAGAGTTCAGAGGGAGTTCCTATGAAATTTGATTTTTGGACTTAACTGCTTTTCCATGTCAGCTCCTCAATTATTATGACATATTCAGGGGTTGTACGGATCAGACTGCAGACACCCTCTGTAGGTTTCACCACCGTCGAAAAAAATAAAAGTAACGTGTGCGCTTGCCATAGCGTGATTTTTCTGAAACATGAATTCGTCAAGACATCATTCGAATTCGCTGAAGATTGGAGAGTGATGAGAGCCAATGAATTTCATAGCGATGGAATCAAGAAGCAATGGCTACTGGACATGCGCAAGCCTGAAACTTATTGGTGAATGCAATCTTTATATGATATGTCTTGGGATTGATCGTGTTATCCCTTAGCAGTTTCATTTTCGTCTCACCATTAGGAGCGTGTGCAAACCACATTATGCAAACACGAATTTCTCGAAACAAGAATGTTTTCCACTTAATAATGAACCAAAGTCACTCTGTATTTGATGAATTTTTGTGAGATGTGTCTCATATTATTTGTTATTGCTTTTGAATTTATTTAGCATTATCCTTAACACCGGTACCTAATTTACTTTACTTATTAAGTAAGTAAAGTAGTAAATCTTACATCGTTGTTGCATCGAATCGGATCACTCTGAAAGTTGTCTCAGTCGATTAAACAAAACAAGTCAAAAACTATCGAAATTCTTACCAAACATGTATTTCCGAAGTATTTTGGTATCAAAAACTATACAGCATATTCCGGGTGTCTACCTACAAATCAACAGCTCCAAATTGCAGCCTGTAGCACGAAACAGACCGGCAGAATGACAGACAAATGCATGCAGAGTCAAAGTAGAAACTCATTTCGTTCCTCTTTAGTTGGTGAACAAAATGAGACAAAATTAATTACAGTAATCCATATTGCACGTTAATGGAATAAAATACAATAATTTGTTTTGTTCGGAGATCTATTAGTCCCTCATATTGTACAGACAATTATCATTTATTACTACCTACAACACTGTGAGGAAAATAAATCAAACCTAGCCGATACTAACAGAATCAGGCAACAATTGTAGGGGAAAAACTTACGAAATAGGGAATATAACTATTTATCGAATATTTAAAAATAGAGTATAATAAAGAAACAATGAAAGAAAAAACTTGAGTAAAGGGGATCTGGTTACATAGACGTACAATTGATGTTTGTAGTCTCCGAATCTAGGCCGGGGGCGAAAGAATTTCTTTAAGAAGCCGTAAAAGTGCTAAACCGATCATTTCATGAAAATTACTTCAAAATTGGCCGGAATTGATTACCACATGATTTATTGGTTTTAGCATGGCTTTATTTCCCACCTTGTCAGTCAAAATTTAAAAATTATGAGATTTATAAATATGAATTAATTATGATAGGTATGTATAATGCTTAATCGTTATTAATATTTATTATCAACTAAGTAGAACTAAGTAGGTACTTGAAAGGAAGAAGTTTTGGAAGGCAGAAATGATTTTGGAGGAAACTGATATGTAATTATCGACTCTGGGTGGCAGGATAATTGTGATGGCAGAATTTCCAAGAGTCAAAAAGTTCGTTATACGATTATGTAAGACCTAACCACTAATCACTCCACTCCCATTAGTTTGATCGGAAATTTCTCTGCTGAAACCGGGTTGTTGTGGAGCCACGAGAACCTGAAAAGACTGGTCTTTTTGTTTTTCGATAGCTGGCGAGTATGATGTAGAGATATTTTCCACTCCTAAGCGAATACTAATGAGAATACAGAAATACTGTCCGGCAATGCCGTGTCCGCACCAAGGTCATATTACGGGAGGTCGCGCGTCCTAGCGGCCGGCAATGCAACGTCCAGCCGAAGGGTCGGTTACGTAACCAAAGGTTTTCCTCCTACCTATTGCTCTGGCAGGTGTTTTATAGGTTTCTTTCCAGAGACTAATAATATCCTAAAATCCGATCCCGGTCGCTATTCACTTCCCATTACCAAACTGTCAATACCTTTCAAAACAGTTGTTATTTTCCATTCCTTGCTAATATAAATACCTGCCCGAACTGTTTACTTTGCTCACTTGTACAGAAGGGTCCAAAAATAGTAGGTATTATGCAATCAGCCTTAAAATAAATTATTATTTTTTCCTCTCCATTATTGGCATAGTTTGAATAACATTCAGCCATAAATGTCAACATTTTATATAATATGAAAAGAATACGAGATCATTGAAGTAGTTGTTCAATATTATACTCGTGTATACATAATTTGCAAGTAGTAATCTCAATGGTAGCACAAGATACTAATTTATTACATAATATGTTATAAGACACATAGAAATCAATTGTTTGTTTATAGATAGTTTGTTCCTAGATTCCAATATTTGATTTCATAAGGTGGCCATACATCTTTTCCCAAACTTTATAATTGTTTGTCGCTAACAATGATTAGTAGTAAAAAGGGTTAACAACTAGTGTAGGTACTTCCGATAGGATGTCCACAGTCACACTGTGGTTCGTCTCTTCTCCCTACGCGGTGTAAATATGCCAACAAATAGCATGCTTTGGCCTTAGTCGACAAAATATTCTAATAAAACATTTAGGTTTTTTGACAACCCTATACCATGGTACAAAGATCATTCTGGAGTTCATACGACTGTGAAATTGACCCTTTGGTCCAGGCTTATACTGTTTCTGCCAGCTTGATCGTTTCGAGATGGTATAATACTCTTCCTTTGGCAACCCAATAGTCAAACCCATGCCTTCTCGAGCTGCAGTCTTCGCTGCATGACCCGCTCGCTCGCTATATAGCAACCCTACATGGAACTTCACCCTCTAGAAATGCACTCCGATCTCTTTTCCCTACATTTCCCAGCCAGTTTCACAGCTTCAACCACTAGATGATTCTTGAATTTGGATAAGTAAGGCGTGGACATCGTCTGTTAAGTAGGTGCTCATTGAGTCTGAACAAATAATTACGTTCGTATTGGGTGTTTCGTCGGAGGACAGGAGGATAATTAATCGGAGTGAGGGCCTGGATAATTCCAATAACCTCTGCAGTGTAACTACCAGCTTCCTCAGGTAGCTTATGGAATATTCTTTCATTTGTTTGGACATCAATTACTGCCGGTCCAAGTTGCTCTCACGTTTTAGACCCATCAGTAAATAGTAACCAACCGCAATATAGTATATAGCACTCGTAGTAAATAAATAAAATTAGAATTTCTTGAACTCTACCAAGAGTTTAGACTTGACAGCATCTGATCTCTCATCTATTTGCTCATGAAATTGTATGTACCAACCTACCTACATTTGTATAGATTAGGGAGCCTAATTTTCAGAGGTTTTATGAATTTTCTCCAAAATGGATTCAGATATTTTGATACATAAACCTAATGCTTTAAAAGGTACAAACACTCATTAAAAATATTATGCGAGGGAAAATATGCCAATGCTGTTATTGGAAGGGTGCGAGACGTATTTTTCAGCCCATTGTTCAGGTTTTTCGGAGATTTATCCAAGTGGATTGAGTCTTCTTTCAAAAACTCCGCAATAAA
Source organism: Adelphocoris suturalis (assembly GCA_030762985.1). Lineage (NCBI taxonomy): Eukaryota > Metazoa > Arthropoda > Insecta > Hemiptera > Miridae > Adelphocoris > Adelphocoris suturalis. The sequence continues at coordinate 39,304,605 of CM061045.1, forward strand.
TTCAATATGGTCGCTCTCTCTTGACGGGACCCATAACATTAGCAACGGTGAAAAATTCAAAAGTAAGCAAAATTGCGTGACACATTGTACAAGAATGATGATAGCAGGAGAAAAAAAAAAGTTTCCTAAGGTTTGCCGTCCAAAACAGAATCTATTAAAGGTTCTACCATGTTACATAAAGATGGATCGTCATCTGACGGACAGTCCTCGAGTACCCTCTTAATTCAAAAATTCATCAGAAGGCCTGTTCAGAATCTGATGCAACGTATATAAACTTTAGAAAAATCTAAAATACCTATGCAAATGAGCGGAGGCAACGAAATAGATAATACAACATAATACAGATCAGACTGCAATGTCCCTCAAAGTTATATAATACATTGATTGTTATGTAATTTCAAGGGATCTTTTAAAATCAACCGCAACTATATGCATCAAAATTACAAGATTACTCTATGATACTTCAAAAATATTTATACCATTATTAGTGGGCTCTAGGAAGACCGAAATAAAAGTACAGTAGGCTCCTTATGTGATCAAGATTCACATTCTGAACGGTGATAGAGTTCCTGTGGTATGTGGTTTTTGCAAAAACATATTTTTTTATCTCATAACTGTTATAAAACCTGTAGCAGTCATAACACGAATGATTTTTTTTTTTTTTTTTTTTTTTTTTACATTTTTATTTGTAGGTATACATTTTTAAAAAGCTTATAGCAACATAACTTTTGACTGCACTGCTTTAAACTTGGAGAATGGCCTTGTGTAGTGACTCGATAGTAAACAACTAGCACTATGCGTCTCCCTACTTGCACTATATGTAGAAGCACCTATTACATTTATATATGTGCTTTTTTGCCCAAAACCGTAATAATTGAATCGAAATTTTCATAACTAGCATCATTTTTAGCTTAATTTTCGAAACTTCTCTGCTCTTCTTTTTATCAAAAATAAACAAAAATAATTGTTTTATAAAATCTAATCATGAAACTGAGATGCCAGGTATTGGATTCGTAGCCTTCTTAAGAGTACTTACTACATGGGAATTTGATGCAAGACGTTGAAAGATTTCTTCTCATTTCTTTCGACTTGGAAGAACAGAAAAAACCAATGGCGAGTGTTCAGTTCCAATGTAGCTAGGAACGTACAACTTAAGATAAGTAACTATTCATGATAACATTAATGCTTACCTAGCTAATGTTATTGTGGAACTAGTTTGAAAATTGATAGAAGCAACTTATAAAATTTGTCAACGGACCAACTCAAAATACTTAAAATATTGGTTGTGTGCTTTTAAGAACACTTCACAGAAATAATTCCTAAGTACGAAACAAAGTCAAAATAGAAGTACCTCTGTAAGGACGAACAGTTAATTTACTTTTTTTTTCCTCTTTTTTATTTAATGGTTTAAGCCGCACCTCAACCAGAAGGGTCATTGGGTGCCCTAAGGGACACTGCAAATGGTACGATTCTAAGGGGGACCAAGTTTGAGGGGGGGTTATAAAAATTTTTTTGCTACACGATCACATAGGCTTATTATTGGAAATAATAAACCAAAAAGTAGGCAAACTATCAACGAAGTTATTTTCACTTGTGAGAAACAAGTTGGAAGATAACGATCATGTAACGTGCTCCATAATCTTTGAGATCACACAACATTTTACATTTGCGCATTTAATTTTCATATTATCACATCAAGATCACCCTAATAGAATCGTTTCAATAAAAAAATCGAACCATGCTGCTCTCCGTCACCAAACGGAGTGCCATCACGGACTTCACTGGCAAATCTGAGGGGGGGGGAGGGGGGAGGAACGAGGGAAACAATTATGGCCACAGCCCCTAAAGCGAATAAAAAAACCTCAAAATGATATACTACAACTAAGACTAGATCAAGAATAGGCTCATAACTAAATATACGTCACTATATATAATAAGCAAAGTGAATAAACCTATGACTAGATTGTGCAAAAATATATCACAGATCAGATATCACAGTTCGTAGTAGAGCTCAGCGGCACTCAGGTACGACAATAGGGTCTGGACCTTGTCTGGTCCAGATAAAACATCAACCCACTGAGGGGGCCGATGCTGGACTCGGAGGTCCATAAGGTCTGGGCATTTTCCTCCAGGAATTTTCAAGGCAACTTTCATGGACCCCTAAAACCATCGTCCCCCATAAATTTTGATCTAGCTGTAGAACGTAAATTTTTTTTTTTTATATATATATATATATATATATATATATATATATATATATATATATATATATATATATATATATATATATATATAATACTAGCAATAGCAACTTATAAGCAACATGTTTGATAAATTACTAAGTTATCTTATATTCTAAAATATTAAGATACCTCACTTAGTTATATTGTTAGGATATTTGCTCTATTTGACTTCACTGCTTTGTTGGGATTACACCATTTGAATTAGTTAATGTGGTTTGGTTCTTTCAAGTCTTCTGAACAGATCGTACGTACCAAGGAGCAGAACAACATCCTTGACTCAAAAGGTGGTTGAAAACTTGTTAACGAACGACCTCATTCAACAAAAGGTTCAACTTGTAGGCGGTAGTGAAATCTATAGTTTCTTAAATATCAGTATGCGTCGACGCAAATACGTAGGATATTTTTCTGAAAACGCCGAAAATGCTGTGGAAGCAAATTCACGATGGAGGCACGCTGCCACCAGGCCGATTGGCACTTGATGTTACTGAGGCCATGTTACAGGATGACCAACAATCTCTCTCAATTTTCACTTTTGGTCTTCAAAAGACCATGCCTATCCATCCTACAAACATTCAGAAAGCACTTCCTTGACCAAGGAAACAACCATGAGCCCAAGGTTTCCTTATTCATTTGTCACTGTATCCAGATAGTAAGTATTTGTTGAAGACCGGTGAATGCAATTCACCTGTTTCTTCAAGAGTTCGCTCACATCGTCTCATCTTTTAATCCAACCAACCTAAATGAGGCATTTCAGTTACACGAACATGTTCCTTCAAGTTAGAAAGGTCGTAAAAATAAGCAAATTTATGATCTCTCGATTCTGTAGAAAAAACTGAAGAAGTCAAGCACGTAGTGAAAGAGATTATAAAACTATGACTTTGAGTAACTTGAAACCAATATTAACCAATTATTCAAGACCAACTGAATGAATTGTATATTTAACTCCAGAAGATTGTCTACAAGTTTTACAAAACACAATAAAGCGATCCAAATTATTTTCTCATTCGCTGTATTGCTGAAGTTGCCCTAATATTTTGGCTCTGACATGGACTTTTAATTCTAACAACCAATATTCACTTACATTCCTCTCGATTCCTACAGTTGTGCATCGTGCATGTTCTGAAGATAATGTCGGTTTGTCTGATTTAAAATTGGTAACAATTGATAGTCAGGGATGAGGTCTTATGTCTATCTATGTTTTCATTGTCCCCAGCGAAACTATACTATTCTATATTCTAGAAACTATACCAAACTATATACTAGAAACTATATTATTTTATATACTTGAAACTATTCTATGTTGTGGGAATGGTCGGAAATTAAGGTTAGCGCCTTGAGGGTTCTCTACCGGTTTCATTCATAGGAGTGGATGCGAATGAGCAAACATGAACTTTATCAAACTCTAAATTTTTACGATGATAATTACCTCAATTCAATCAAAATTGGAGGTTTGATGAATGATGGTCTGAAGATGCACTGAATTTCATGGCGATTGAATAAGCAAATAGCGTATGAGCAAACGTACACAATTCGTTGTGAAATACATAACAGCCAATTTTAATAAACCTCTCTGTAACTCGGTTTACTTCTAAAATGTTTCTATAACTTTCATTGTCCACTTTCAAAGGAATTTCAAGAAAATTCTATTCCTCACAGTCTAATTTATCAAATTTTCTCAAAATCAGGTAGCTGTAAAACGGTATTGAGGTGATTACTAAGTGTGGATTCGTTTTATCGATTTAGCTCAATCCGTCGCCAAGATTAGACTTTTTAAAGATGTTTTTCGCGAAAACTACGCATAAAAACCCATATTTCTCTTCTATAAACCAATTTTTCCTAATTTTTGACCACATTTTCAGGAGTAGCGTTAAATTTTTCCTGAGAACACACGATTTTCATACTTAGTTATCTATATTTAGACTCATTAATTAACAAACAAACGTTAATTCTTTTAGAAATTGGGAATTTTAAACATCAGTTGATGTTTGACTCCGCCAAAAATAATCTTAGGGACCACCAACTTTCACAAAAACTGCTTCATTCGATACTTTTTCCAAGGTCAATTTTTTACATTTACTTTGCTAGATAGAGGATAAAATTACGTTTTGATCTTAGAAAACGTGTTTTTTTTTTGTTTTTTTTTTTTTTTTTTTTTAAATCGTGTCGCGGATATCTTGAAAAATTACCCTCTATGAACCTACGAACTACTTCAAGATACTTTTTTCACGCTGAATCACATGGTAACACATGCAGATCTCTCCAACTCCGTTACAACACTTTAACAGTAAGGTTCCAGTCATGCAGCATGATCGTATGAATGAAAGTTTGTAGATTATCGTATTATATTGTTAAATTGTATTGAAATTGGAGCAATTTGAGTACAAATAAATGGTTAAAAACCAATTTTATAGCAAAAAACTCACAAATTTTTTGACAAAGAAAAACCAACGTTTTTCAATATAAGAACATTATTTTCTCTTCTATTTAGGAAATTGAAAGTAACATTGACTATATCGTTGGAAATAGTATCAAATGAAGCAGTATTTATGAAAGTTGAAGGTCTCCATGATAAATTTTGAAGAAGTGGCTGATTTTTAAACATCTGTTCCAAATTTCTAAAAGAATAAACGTTTTTTATTTTATCAATAGGTCTTTTTAATACAATTTTACGCTGATTTTGAATATAAGGTCAAAAGTTGAAAAATAAAATCATTTCAAGAGGATAAATATGGGTTTTTATGTCAAAAAACATGGTTTTCTCGAAAGAAAAAAAAATAATTTCTTGGCATCGGATCGAGTTAGGGCAGTGCGGTAGACGGCATCCTGCATAATGTTTGATGAAGTTCTATATGATCTTTTCTTTCGCACTATGTCATGAACACCCTGTAAGTATATTTTTATTATACTTACAGGCTAAAAAACACTATATCTACGCGCTTGGCAAAATATTTCTTATAAAGAGTATTTCAACTGTGATGTAAAACATTCAAAAATTTAGGTTCAAAATGATTATGAAAAACGTACTTAAATTTCATTAAAATAGGCTAATAAAATCCATAAAAAGAGTAAAAATTGGACAAAATCTAAAATTTTATTTGTAACTAGGTATTAGATGAATATAATTCAGAAAAAGTTTTTTTTCCCCATCTTAAATTTACGATTTCTTTGCAAATGAAGTGCTCAAATTTTTAAACAATTCAACATCAATGTAATACGATGAATTACAAAAATTCGTTCATGCGATCATGCTACCTGACTGGAACTTTTTGTGTTACAGAGCTTGCTGTTTGGCACCGTGTCTGTTTGTCTGTGCCAATTCCTTGTCACACCCAGAACTGTACTGAGTTATAGCATATTACATCATATTATTGGTAGTATATACATCTTGAGGGATTCTGCGGGTCAGCTCCTAGACGTTCTCCTACCTATTTCCTTGCAATCGAATCAATAGTAGTGTGTGCTGATGCGCAATTGTGAATTTCCTGTAACGTCGATTTCTTTTGATCTATCTGTCTGATTTCATTCAAGCTTGTGGAGCAGTTGGGTTAGGTTATGTATAGGTTTCAGGACGATTTCCTATGGTTCCTATCGCGATTGGTTGAGGTTTGGCATACGCAAAACTAAAATTGGTTAACACAAACGAAAGTCCAAGACTAGTGAACTAAGTTTTTGTTCGATTTTGATTAAATGTTCTCGCATTGTTCGGGTAAATTCCCAGACAACCACCTATAAATTCCATCGCCATTTGATGAATAGTGGTTTGCTCTCAAGCAGAAACATCTATTTTCAGAAACATCGATTTATCACGATCTATCATCGGTCCGACTCCGTTAAAATGTGGGGAATACTGGGGTACAAGAAAAGTCTCGAAATGGTATCCTTTGAATTTATTTGCAATTAGTTGAAGTAACCATTGCGCGTGCACATACCATTATTTGGTTGTTACAGACGAAACTCCTAGAATAACGGACCGATTTTTATGAAATAGTAGAGGAGAGTTGTGTACCTGGGGCTGGGTGTACCTAGGGCCAGGGGCAATGTCATGCCCTTAATGAAGATTTTCTACAATTCTGTCTCCGACGGTTAATGGCAAACATGAAGAGGAATTAGTCGAGGACATCACATTTGCAGTGATAAAATCATATTATTTATCAGATAAGCAGGAAGTTGTCAGCACCGTCTTGGGTAATTGGAGGGTGATCAACTTCTTGCTGTTTCGACCAAGGTAAGATTTTTTCTCGACTTTTTTTGGTCCAACAAGTTCTTCTTTAATCCCTGTATCGTTTCATCGGTGGAAAGTATGGGTTTAACCACAAGTGTTGTACGTAGGGCCGCTTGGCAAAACTTGGGATTAGGGGAGGACGTCTTTATTTTAATGAAAAACAGTAGGTATCTGTTCTTTCTGTCGATTTCAGATGCCATGCAGCAAGGAGTGAATAAATGATGCTATGATGATGCGCTAAAAGGATAAATATGTGCCAATCAAGTCTGTATAACTTTAGGAGTCTATGGTTTTACTTTCCTATAGTGTAAAAAAAACTAAATACAATGATATTTATGTCTCAAAAACTGTGTTTTCGTTTGAAACCATACAGAATTGGTGGTGGCTCTAGGTAAAACACCTGCCGACCCTAGGTTGGTGATGGGGTTGTACCTAGGTTCATTTTGGAAATTTGAAAAAAAACTTTATTGACCAGGGAATCGCTTGGAAGCACACGTTAACCGATGGATAAGGTAGGTAATAAGTTGAAGCGACAATACCAATTTTAAAATAAAAACAGCCTATTTTTGACCTTCAAAACCCGGATAACAAAAAATCGGCCCTAGGTACAGAACTCTCCCCTACCTTGGATGGCGAATGCTGTTGGGTTGCTTATAGTGTATGTGCTAACATAAATTATAGCCGTATATCTTTTTTGCATGCAATACCTTTTACTCAAAATTTGTTCAACTAATGCTATTAGACCGTGTAACAACAAGTGAGGAAGCTGTTCTGGCCGCTCAACTTGGCAGACATTTCTTATTCTCCTCTGTTTTGATTCTAGTAATCAATTCTTATGAACCTTCATTTCTAGAATTTCAAAATTCAAACCGAGAAGACGTATAAAAGGTGTCAAAAGGGTGGAGTGGGTTGTAATGAAAACTCTTATGTGTGCGATTTCAGAGCCAGAGCTCTTTACAGATTTGGAGGAACATTTACGTTGAACAAATGAATTTTTTTAGTAGTGCGTAGTATATTCAAAATCTCATTCTCTCAAAATCTGAAAAATCTACATAACAATGTAACGTACCTAACTGTTGAATGTAGTCATAATTTAATTTTCTCTCTGTGGGATACGAGAGCTATTCGAAAAGATACACCACAGATTTGGAGCAATTTGAACGAATGGAATATTAGACTGATGAAAAAGTGAGCAAATATTGAGTAGGAATATACTGGATTTCAGACTACAAAACATTAATTACGCAAAATCTCGGAGTCTAATGAATTTTCAATTTTTTGAAACTTTGTAGCTATGCGATCATGACAGTCATACTGCCATGATAGAAATACAACTAAATATTAACAAATGATAATTGATTAAAATAGCGTAGGTTGGTTCTCACAGTAAGCCCCCCCCCCCCTTCCACTGACTTCAACGATTCCAGAAAACGGCAGGTAAATCTCATTGTTCTTGTTTACTGTGTTTGGTTTACAGGTTGTGGCGGAGGGACTATCTTCTTTTCTCCTTTCTACCATTATTGTTCGTCCGTGTAATCTACCAGAATTTGTGCCGGCTTCAGGCGATCTATATTCACTTCTACACGAAAGAAGTGAATATGCAAAAAGAGTCAGAAAATGACATGCCATGTCAAAAAATAAAAAACGAGCGGAAGTGTTATGTCTGTGTCTGTCGTGATCAGTTTGAAAATTGTTGATGTAAACGTGATTACCTAGAATGGACCTTTGTCTAATGAAGCTTTCAATTTACCCATCCTTATGGACACGTCTGTGGCCTCCATCAAGTCTTTATGCACGACAGTTGTATTGTGATTCATGTGTGTATTATTGATCAGACAAGTTTTGGACACCTGAAGTGCTTGAACGAAATTTTTTGCATTTGCTTATGATGTAAGCAATGGTTCTACTGTCTTTGTGAAATACCTCGAATCTTCCATACCTATGTATTGGAAATGACTGATGGGATAATTTAACGTATCTGGAAACTTTACTTCTATGTTATGGTATGCATTAGACCATCGTAAAACATCTCGTTTTATGTTTGGCTCGACAAATTTTGTTAAGATTAAGTTTACAGTTGGATTTATACCTGAATATGCCAAACAAATATAATTTTGGAAAACAGTTATACAGGAATCTTCTAGCATGTATGGTCTGATATTTTCGGTTGATTCTTCACACCATAGTACTATGTCTCGAGATAAGGGATATTGTTTGAATTTTAAAGATTGTTAAATTTCAGAAGTGTCTATTACTGAGCATCATCCTCTTGTGCTAGGGCGATCTGTTTATAATTTTGAGAGTTGAGTACATCAAATGAAAATCTTGATATAAAAAAGGCAACTAGATTTTCTGTCCCAGATATATGTCTGATATCTGCTAAAATGTTTGAATCGTTTTGTGAATGACGTAACTGGCGAAGAGAAACTTTTCCATTGTTTTGTTTGCAGGCATAAATCTTTTAGTGATTTGTGATCTGTGTATTTTGTGAATTCTCTTCCTTCTATCAATGGCTCAAAATATTTGGCTGCTAGGTACATACTAAATGAACCATGATCATAAGTTCAATATTAATTTGTTTTGAACATTATCATTTTTCTGAGGAAGATAAATATCGGCCTCCGAACTGGTTTTTCTTGTTGAAAAAAAGCAAAGCTCACATTGCAGAGGCATTACTATTATTCTGTACTTGGAACTAGGACAAGTAAATATAGAAGATTCGACTATACGTTTTTTACAAACTCAGCAGTCGTATCGCTTCCTCCGACCATACAACTGGACCGTTCCAATTTTTCTTTGCTCCCTTCAGATATTCATTTAATATGACCTGACTATCAGATGTGCTTTTAATGAGGCTTCTGTCGAAGTTCTATGCTCTTCGCGCGCTTTCCACCATAGGGGGTTAACCCAGAGTTAGGAGTTATACCTCAAAAATGGCAGTGACATATCTGGATTAACTCTGGATTAGTTCATGATCTTCCACGGTGAAACGGGCCCTTGGGAGTCACACGACCTGTGTGCCCGATGTTGTAATTCACAGAAAGTTGTGGGCTCCGGATAATTTTGAATGTTTCACTTTTTTCGGATAGGGGTCCAGTTCCATTCGCCAGGATTAAATGGCCAAAAATAAATATTCAACATTGGCCAAATTTTGATTTGCTAACAATTATTTTGATTCCAAACTTTTACAATGGTTCTAAAATTATTTTCAAATGTTCTCCGAGTTCTGTTTCTGAAGCTACTATCAAATATCATCGAAATATGCTAAACAAAAATCTAGGCGGAATAAAATTGAATAAACAAATTTATTGTAGTTTTCAGGAGCGTTCTCTTGATCCAAAGGGCATAAAATTTACACAAACCGTGTGAAAGGTGTAATAATGCTGATTTCGTTTTGTTCCTCTGCCATCGGATTGTGGTGGTACGCCGAAAGCAAATCATTTTTGAAAATATTGAATACTCTTCTAGTATTTGATTCACATCACCAATATGGGGAAGAGGATACCTTCTACTATGGTTTTATCATTCAGCTTAGATAGTCACCTCAACATATCCACGACCCCATTCCCTTTGTGACTCTGTATAATGGGCTTGCCCGTTCTGATTTTGATAGTCTTATGATACTGCTGTCTAACATGAATTGAAATTCCTGTTAGGCTTGCTTCAAATGTTCAACTAGTTTGTTTAGATTTCCCATTGCTGTTTACCGAAAAAAGAGCAAAATACTTCGTATGTATTCTGGATGTTTTTCGAGCTTAGATAAATAGTCCTTCTGACAAATCAATTACAACCGCCAATAAATGCACACTACGAAAAATTTGGCTTGTTCTCATACCCCTCAGTTCTAAGCCGCTAATGCTTTTCTTTATTTTGGATTTTTCACTCTCATTGAAGATTCCGATACCTATTTTTAACTTGAGTGTATTTGTCTGCAGCTAATGCAGAAACGCATCTCTATCTCCATGCATACTAATTTTGCCAAGGGTTACAATATGTACGTATCTGTGCGAGAATCATTCGTAAAAATCCACCATAGATTTAAATGGAGTATTAGTATTGATGTATAGGTGAGAAAATATTAAGTTGGAATAAATTAAGTTTTAGATTAAAAAACACTAATCAACCGAGATCTCAAATCAAATGAATTTTTGAAGTTCAAAACTATGCAACTACGCAATCGTGGCAATTCATATTGTCATGATAGAAATAAATAACTGAAGATAAGAAGAAGGGTAATAATTGAATAAAGTCAATGTAGGTAGGTCACCAATCTCCAAGAAGTTCTTAAGAGGCCACTCTTACTCTTTGTGACTGCACGGCAGTTGTTGGCACGTGTATTATCAACATTGGTACTCCCATGCTCAGATTATTTGAGTTTTTTCATCATACAAAGCATGAATTAATATAAGATAGGAAAGTACCTATGTAGTTAACATAATAACAGGTAGGTGTATCGAGCTACGACTAGTATAAAACATTATATTTTTAATAATTATTATACACTATAGACCCTCCCGTCCATATATCCATAGATTATTTATTTAATTTTAATTTTTTTTTTTACTTTTTACCAAGAATTACTAATAAACAATTACCTTTGTATCCCCTCATCTTATGAAGATTTTAGGTCAATAATTATTGAATTAATTCTCATTTACTAGATGACGGAAGTCATTAATGAAATTGTTGAATTTACTCTCCGATTTTCCAAGATGATTTTGTCCCAAAAACCGTCATACTAAATCCGAAAATATTTGAAAATTTGTTTGTTAACCTCTTTTATTATTCAATTTCTAAATCCTTCAACAACCTGGACAGCATCATGTCAGATATTTAAATAAAGTAGGTTCATGCGGCTCATTGACACGATTCATCACGAAATTTTCCTTCATTTATGGGTATAACGGCTCAAAACCTCGAATCTTCGAGGGCATCCTCATCAATGGATTCGTTAACGAAACATCACGAAATCCATAAAGTTCATTTTTTCAAAGGTACAGGGATAATTTTCTTCAGAATGAAGGGAACTTGCGAAGAAGGTAGCGGTTTTCTTACCTTGTTATATAACGACGCGAAGCAGATGACCCACAAGACACATCCCCACTCACACGAAGGTCTGCGGCAGCTCTGGTTCTGGTGCGCTGCGACCGGCCAGCAACTGCCTATTCAACCCCCCCGTCTCAGCCTTCCACCCCAGGACTTCTTCTTGGTGGGGCGAATCTCGTTCGACTTATTCCACCAACAAGCTTACTTTTCGACTCAGAATCTTAACTTATCGAGTTCTCGTGAATCTTGAGAGTGGAAGCCGATCGTTACATGGCGAACATAACTAATTGAGATTATGAGGTACAGATAAGGTTTGGTTTCTCGACTGCTTTGCTCAAAATAAGATTTGTTGGGGTCTTGAGGTTCAATCAGAAAATGTACCACGATATTTCTAGGACAACGTTTCGGTATATTTGTATACCATCCTCAAAGCTTAGATAGGGGGTGGGTTAAACCTCAATCACATAGGTGGTGGATACATCAAGGTTCTTGAATTTGAGGAGAGTAAATGGATTTCACCTATTTCAACTAGGTATTCACTTTCAAACTTATTGTAGACAAAATGCCGAAATGTTATTGTAAAGATGAATGAAATATAATAAAGTGTTGAAATGTAATGAAGGGAAGCACACCCCCTATATAAGCCCTGAGGATGGTATACAAAAATACCGAAACGTTGGCCTAGAAATATCGTGGTACATTTTCTGACTGAACCTCAAGACCGCAAATAAATCTTATTATGAGGTACTTCACAGGAGTACTGGGTATTCCTACTCTATATAGAGTTCGAATCCGGTGCACAGCGTGTTCAAACGTTAGTGATAATTAGAGATTGGGATCGTGTCGGATTAAAAAGGCCCTTATATGCAATGAGAGATGAAAATATGTGGAAAAAACATTCACGCAGTTTGCGTAAGCAGAACCAACTTTTCGAATTGGTCAGCTGGAGCTCTGGGAGCAGCCCGTCATTTCATTCATCCCTTGATGTCCTAGAGAGGCTCCCCATCAAATTTCGTTGTAATCAGACAGACGACACAACTTTTTAGCGCACTCAGCTGATCAGAATGGAGCCTGTGAGGCCATTCGACTCTTGTTATCCCAGAGAGGCTCCTTATCAATTTTCAACGTCCTACGGTGAACAGGAGAGATTTTAGCTCACTCAGCTGATCAGGATGGCGCTCCTCACTTTGTTCGTCTCTTGTTGTCCTAGAGAGGCTCCCTGTCCAATTTTGACGTCCTACGGTGAATAGGAGAGATTAGAGCACGACTTTGCCATCATTATGATTTATATTACGGCTCGTAGTCAGCTGATCCTCATCAAAGTCAGCGAGGCACAAGTTCCTTGGTAATACAAGATATCAATCGGACCAGCAGTTTTGGAGGAGTAGTGAGCACAAATGTTTTCCTATATATATATATATATATATATATATATATATATATATATATATATATATATATATATAAAGAAATCTGAAAATGAATGACTATTGTAAACGTGTTCTACACCTTCTGAAACGCAAAGAAAATGTATCCCCACACCCAAGTGCCGCCGTGCCGACGGCTGTAATACCCCCTTTTCTACGAAAAGTTGGGTAAAAGGTCCAAAATAAAGCAAATATATGCAAACAAAAAAACCATTGAAATCTTTACAAAGTTAGAAAATATGTAGATGGAAAACTTATAGTTATAAGGAAGAAATAAAAAATAATGTATTCGTAACACAATAACTTGTATTTAGACACTGTCGAATTGAATAATTAGATATTTGTTATTTAATAAATCATGTATTTCAGTGGTGAAAAAGAAAGTTCAGCGTCACACTCAGCGTCAAACTAAAATAGGTACTGTTAAATACTATAGCAGATGATTTCACTTGGGTCGTAGTCGATTGATAATTCGGATGTGACTTCTCTTTTCATAATTTGTGAAATACCCACGAGAAACTCGAGATTCCCTCGAGATTCTCTCGAGGACTGCTTCCAAGTCCCACAGAGCAAGCAAAATAGTACATAGAGCCTTCAATACGGGAGGTAGAGTTACTCCCGATCCACTTCCATAAATCCTTCTGAGAGCATAGTTGAAGATAGTATCGCTGTATCACTTTGATAACGAGCAAGAAAACGCTCCACGGTTCCATTCGCTTACACCTGGTGCGTTAAACCCATCTATATCGAACAACAATACGGTCAACGAGACCCCGTGTTTTATTTCTCGTTGAACTTACTCATTAGTTAGGCATAAGCCAGCGAATTTTTTCGACGGATCACGGATTTTTCCGAAGAATTTAGGAAATCCGTCAGTTCGGTTCGGCCGACCGAAAAAATCCGCCGACCCCACCCTTACGTCTACGGGGAAATCCAGCAATTGATTTGATCGGCCGATCTGGTTCGTCAACTCGGTCAGCAGTCTGCAACAAGCACGATCGGATCGAGCAGTGGGGTCGACAAGTGATATCATAAAAGTTTGTTCGAGAAAACCATGTTTATTACATAAAAACCCACATCTTCACCCACTTTTGACTAAATTTTCGGAATCAACGTCAAATTGATAGACGATTTTCATAATTATTTAACACTATTCAGATTCATTTATTAAAAAACAAAAGCTAACACTTTGGAAAAGCTAGCTCTTCAATAAAATGTGTAAAAATTAGCCACTCTCTCGAAATTAATCTTGGAGACCTTCAACCTTCACAAAAACTTCTTCATTTAATAAGTAGTACTCGTTCCACCGGTATTACTTTGCTAAACACGAGAGAAAATTATGTTTTAATGTTGAATAACACGTTTTTTTTTTCTTTAATGAAATTGTGGGTTTTCATATTAAGTTTATCAAGTATATCAACGTTGGATTAGAACAATTCAAAAATGTATGCACAAATGTAAGCTGAAAAATGTACTTAAATGTCATTAATCTTCGCCAAAAAATATAAAAATTGCAAAAAAGCTAGAAGTCCAAAATTTTTTGTGAAATGCAGAATATTATTCAGACTGAGCTTTTTAGCAGTAAGATTGGTAACTAACAATTTCTTTTCAATCAAAGTCCCCAATTTAAAAAAAAAAAAGAAGGAATTAACATGAAGTACGATAATATTCGAAAATTCGCTCATACGACCATACTGCATGACTGGATCTTTTAGTAATTTTTTAGCACATTATTTTTGAAATTTGAGCAATTTAATGTGCTCAAAAAGTGCTGTCCAACAAACTCCTCCTTTGGTTTGGAAAGCTAAATTTTTTGTGCTAAATATATATATATGTGTGTGAGAGAGAGAGTGTGTGTGTGTGTGTGTGTGACGCTTATATATATATATATGGGTCATTTCACGCGAACGGCCAAACTTTTTTTTTTCGATATTTTTTAAAAGTCCTGATTTTCTAGTATATTGTACCCATTGGTAATACAAGCTAGGAGCCAAATTTTCAGACCCCTTCTTCGCCCAGCCTTTTCTCTACAACTGTCCGAAGTTTAGGGGTGTGCGCCAAACACTAACTTTTGTTTTAATTGCTCAACCGTTATTGTTCCCAAAAAAATAAGTAAGGTGGCCGATTCTTATGGTAAATCGTCTGCTCTTTCTAGTAGTCATGTCTAAATTTACAAAAAACTTAAGCTTCCTCATGAAAACTCAAAATAAAAACTTCTTTTTCACATTTCATCAATTTGGCATTCTTTGAAAAAAAAATTTTTGATCTTAAATCATACCTACCAGTATGTAGAATACGAGGTTAGGAGGACGTAATGGGCCGACAAACGGTTTGTCGCCAGTGGTACTTAATGTACGGCCTGAACTCCCAAAAAACGTAAGCTTTCCCATGAAAACTCCACATTTCATCAATTTCGCATTTTTCGAAAAAAAAAATTTTGATCTTAAATCATACCTACTAGTATGCAGAATACGAAGTTAAGAGGACGTAATGGGCCGACAAACGGTTTGTCGCCAGTGGTACTTAATGTACGGCCTGAACTCCCAAAAAACGTAAGCTTTCCCATGAAAACTCCACATTTCATCAATTTCGCATTTTTCGAAGAAAAAAATTTTTGATCTTAAATCATACCTACTAGTATGCAGGATACGAAGTTAAGAGGACGTAATGGGCCGACTAACGGTTTGTCGCCAGTGGTACTTAATGTACGGCCTGTACTCCCAAAAAACGTAAGCTTCCCCATAAAAACTCAAAATAAAAATTTCTTTTTCACATTTCATCAATTTCGCATTTTTTTATCTTAAATCATACCTACCAGTTTGTAGAATACGAAGTTAAGAGGACGTAAACGCCACTTATTTGTTCGTGCGAGCAGTCCATCGGGAGTATGCAATATTTCTCAAAAGAATGGCAAGTACGCTAGCTGAGAAGTGGGGCAAGCCGTACACCCAGGTGTTAGGGTGGGTTAAGGTACGAACCCAAGTATCAATAATCAGAGCTGTGTCTCTTCGACTAAGGGGCACAAGGAAGGTTATTAGATCGCTTGGGTTGGAGGACGGAGCAGGAATTCCCTACATGGAAGACTGAAGAGAAGAGGGATTTCGAAACAAAGAAAAAAAATCACGTGAAGAAAACCTCCCTGCCACGATAAACCCAAAACTCAAATAAAATACGTTTTCATCTGTCAAAAAAAAAAAAAAAAAAAAAAAAAAAAAAAAATGTACGGCCTGTACTGCCAAAATAAAATAAAAATTGAGTTTTCATTATAAAGTCCCCAGTTTATCAAATTTGCTTAGAACTAACTTCACATTTGACGGCACATCAGATAGGTGCAAATTTTATCATGAAAATTCAATTTTTCTTTTATTTTGGTAGTTCAGGCCGTACATTAAGTACCGCTGGCGTCAAACCGTTTGCCGGTCCATTACGTCCTCTTAACCTCGTATTCTACATACTGATAGGTATGATTTAAGATCAGAAAAATTTTATCCAAAAAATACGAAATTGATGAAATGTGCAAAAGAAGTTTTATTTTGAGTTTTCATGGGGAAGCTTACGTTTTTTGGGAGTACAGGCCGTACATTAAGTAGGTACCACTGGCGACAAACCGTTTGTCGGCCCATTACGTCCTCTTAACCTCGTATTCTACATACTAGTAGGTATGATTTAGGATCAAAATATGTTTTTTCAAAAAATGCGAAATTGATGAAATGTGGAGTTTTCATGGGGAAGCTTACGTTTTTTTGGGAGTTCAGGCCGTACATTAAGTACCACTGGCGACAAACCGTTTGTCGGCCCATTACGTCCTCCTAACCTCGTATTCTACATACTAGTAGGTATGATTTAAGATCAAAAAATTTTTTTTCAAAAAATGCCAAATTGATGAAATGTGAAAAAGAAGTTTTTATTTTGAGTTTTCATGAGGAAGCTTAAGTTTTTTGTAAATTTAGATATGACTACCAGAAAGAGCAGACGATTTACCATAAGAATTGGCCACCTTACTTATTTTTTTGGGCACAATAACGGTTGAGAAATTAAAACAAAAGTTAGTGTTTGGCGCACACCCCTAAACTTCGGACAGTTGTAGAGAAAAGGCTGGGCGAAGAAGGGGTCTGAAAATTTGGCTCCTAGCTCCTAGAAGTTTTATTTTGAGTTTTCATGGGGAAGCTTACGTTTTTTGGGAGTACAGGCCGTACATTAAGTAGGTACCACTGGCGGCAAACCGTTTTTCGGCCCATTACGTCCTCTTAACCTCGTATTCTACATACTGGTAGGTATGATTTAAGATTTAAAAATTTTTTTTTCAAAAAATGCGAAATTGATGAAATGTGAAAAAGAAGTTTTTATTTTGAGTTTTCATGAGGAAGCTTAAGTTTTTTGTAAATTTAGATATGACTACCAGAAAGAGCAGACGATTTACCATAAGAATTGGCCACCTTACTTATTTTTTTGGGCACAATAACGGTTGAGAAATTAAAACAAAAGTTAGTGTTTGGCGCACACCCCTAAACTTCGGACAGTTGTAGAGAAAAGGCTGGGCGAAGAAGAGGTCTGAAAATTTGGCTCCTAGCTTGTATTACCAAAGGGTACAGCATACTAGAAAATCAGGACTTTTAAAAAATATCGAAAAAAAAAAGTTTGGCCGTTCGCGTGAAATGACCCATATATATATATATATATATATATATATATATATAGCGTCACACTCTAGGATTCGTTTCAGAATGCTTCTTAAAGGATTTTAATTAATAGAATTTTCCAAAATTTGTTATTCAAAATTTTTGGGGCCATTGCAATAGCTTCATTTTCAAAGAAAATTCACTAAAACACATAAAATTGAACATATCAAATAAACTAAAAATTCGTTAAAATAATCCGTTTTGTTATGTAAAATACAAAAAGGAAATATAACAAAAATCAACACAACAATGAGCCAACAGCTCCACTTTTCAAGACGCCAACGAAGAGTGCAGGATCCGCCGCTAATCTGTCGACGGATGCGTCGATGGACATTCTCACGGAACGATCCGCTCGTGTGTGGGGTACCGACCGAAATCCGCCGACATGCTGCCAGAAAAATCCACCGATCCCAACCTTACGTGTATGGGGAAATCTGGCAACGGATGTGATCGGCCGATCTGGTTCGTCAACTCAATCTGCAGCTGCAACATACACGAGCGGATCGTCCAGTTTGATTGATAAGTGACATGTTGTATGTTTTTTCCTTTGAGTATTAATAAGATGGAGGGCTATTAGTGATGTTTCAGGCAGTCAAACCATACGTGCCACTACTGTCGTTTGGCTTTTGAATTGACTAGGGGCAAAATGGCAGAACACTGAAGATGTGATGTTGAGTTTGGTGAATGAATGGGGATTGTATACCTAGGACATATTTCTCATTCAAGATTTACATCCTAATTGTGCACCGTACATGTACACCACTATTTAACACCATTAATATTTCATATTTTGTACACTGTGGGAATGAGTGTTGAAATGACGCCAGTACACTCTAGTGGATGTTTGATGAAGGTAGATCAGCTGTTCTGTGTCCAAAAAAAAAAAAAAAAAAAAAAAAAAAAAAAAAATAGGAGGCACCAAGATTTGGGCATGGGAACCAAAGTATGTACATAATTTCTAGACAGTTATGTCTACATACATGATTTATACTAAAATGTAACAATAATAAGTAATATCAAACAAAACAAATTACAATAAACTGCATTGTCATTTGAATTTGAAAAAAGCGTGGCGAGCGCGGGTCAGTCAATTGCAAAGCCAACGCGACTGTAGTGGCACGTATGCCTTGACGCGGAAACAGCGTTGAATTCAGAGCAATGGCCCTCCATCTTATTAATACTCAAAGGTTTTTTCGATAAAACCATGTTTTTGACATAAAAACCCACATTTCTCCCTTTTAAATCAACTTTTGACCACATTTTCGGAATCAGCGTCAAATTGTCTATATTAATAGACGATTTTCATATTTATTTTACTACATTTAGACTCATTTATTAGAAAACAAAAGCTAATTCTTTGGAAATAGGGAAATTTGAAAAAATGTTTAAAAATTAGCCACTCTCTCAAAATTAATCTTGGAGACCGTCAACTTTTACTAAAACTGCTTCATCTAATAGATACTTTTTCCAACGGCATAGTCTATTTCACTTTTATTCTGCAAAATAGGAGAGAAAATTATGTTTTAATGTTGAAAAACGTGTTTTTTTTTTCTTTTAGCGAATTTTCGTAAAAAATGAAGCTATTACAATGGGTTAAAACATTTTAAAATCAAAATTTTCGAAAATTTTCTTCGTTGAAATCCGTTTTAAGACATTCTGAAACGAATCCTAGAGCTCAACGCTTTTTCATATATATATATATACATATATATATATATATATATATATATATATATATATATATATATATATATATATATGTCCTTCCAGACGATAACTCTCCTCAGGATTGAGATAAAAATTCCGTTCTTGCGCCAAGACATCAAGCTTTCCAAACGAAAGGACGCGTTTGTTGGCCAGCTTTTCTTGAGCACATTGAATCGGTCAAATTTTAAAACAAAAAATCACTAAAAATAGAAAAAAACGGCTTAAAAACCGTTAAATTTAGATTTTTTAGCAGAATATTGCTCAAATAAAGATTATAAACTATAAAGCAGAATATTCGAAAATTGATGTTAGATATTTGGATTCAACAACAATAGCCTAACCTCCTGTCTCCAAGTTACTTTTGTTTATGTTGTTGAAAAATGTAATTCTCATTTTACAGTTTCAATAAAATTAGTGAAATCTAATTTACAAAGTTTAGTGTGTTGTGTCATTATTTAACAGGTGATGGGTCCAGACACGTAAAATTCGCGAGTATTGTGTTAGATCGGTTTTGGAGACTTCACAAAACATGACTTCACTGGGAGCCGAATCGACCTCAACACCAACTGGTGTGAAGCGTTTTGATGGACACAATTTCGCTGACTGGAAGTTAAGAGTTGAATTACTTTTGGACGAAAAAGAACTGCTGGGGTGTGTGAATGATGACCCCAACCCAGACAATGCTAGATGGAAAAGAAAGGACAAGAAATGTAAGGGTAAGTACAGTACGCCGCACCATCACTGTTCACCATCGATGCCCGCACCCTCGCGGTAACCGCGATGTAAAACAAATACGTGTAGTGTTATGGGAGCATTCATAGTGACGCACCATCACTGCGATGCCATCATCCGACCTCCGAGGTCGACCCTCGCTGTTTTTTGAAAATCAAATTCATTTGATTTTCAGGAGGGCAGCGAGGATTGACCGCGATGTGGACTCGAACGTGATTGGCTGAGAGGCCGCCCCTCCGGCTGTCCTGTGTGGTTCACAGCTTTTACTTCCTGTTCAGTGTGAGTTAAGTTCTGTTGCTGATTGAGTTCACTCGCTCGCAATGAAAGAAGAGTTGATTGATTTGATTTTCACGGCCACCCCTATTAGGGATAAGAGGCATAATAATCACCACAATAGGTACGTCCTGGCCAAGGAATGGGGGAAAATCGCCACAAAACTCAGAGTGGATGGTGAGTGGTCTTTAATATTAATAATAACACTACATTTTAATTTTGTTTATATAGATTACTTAGTGCTTCGATTCGAACCGATTCGAAAACAGTCCACTCATTAAAAACCACTTTGCGGCGGTGCCCATTTCCAATTCATCGTCACTATCACTCAACATCATGCCGATGCTTATCATGCAAGAGCTCGTGTGAAACTGAAGTGAAAAGGCGGGAAAACATCGAAGGTGACCCCCTCAGAAAGTGAACCACTATGAACACCCCCCATCTATGTAAAATTCAGGAGGTTGACCATCGCGTTTACTGCGAGGGTGCGGGCATCGATGGTGAACAGCGATGGTGCGGCGTACTGTACTTACCCTAAGTCGCTCATTGCTCAACATCTTAAAGATCCTTTTCTTGAACACGTTAGGGACCATGAACATGCGTGTCAAGTTTGGGAGTCTCTATGTTCAACATATGAGAAAATAGCTGGAGACGGAAAACAGCAGTTGTCCTCATCAGTTAGATTAGTTGAAATGTCGTTGTTGGCATGAGGTACAAAACGTGTCTTCAACATATCAGCAAAAGCGTCTGCCTTTTCTTTCGGAAGGGATATCCATTGTGATCCATGCTTCAACTGTGGTATTGCCCTATGACCCTTGGTAAACAGCTGTGTTTTTCGATACAATGAACCATCACTTGCATCCAACTTCAATATTTCTTCCCTTTGTTGCTCCTTTCTAAGATTGGATACCTCAGCATTGAGTGCATTGACTAATTGATTGCCCAATCGCTTCGCACTAGGGTTTTTAGTCCTGAGCCAGTATCTTCTTGCTTTTTTGCGTGCAATCCATAACTCTCTGACATGTGGTGGAAAGAACAGCTTGTTTATTGGGGGTGGTAGATCTTTTGGGGCAGCGGATTTGGCTGCATTTGTGATAGTGGTTGTGAGAGCATCAACAGCAGTGTCTATGTCCCTTGCAGTGAGCAATGGAGTGAGTGGTGGTAAATTATCAGCAACTGATTTTTTATATGTTGACCAATTCATTGGATGACGGAGGAGTGATGGTCTGTTGATAATAGTTTTAGGTTTGAAGTGAAGCACTGTGTGAACTGGCAAATGATCCGAACTTAGTCCATGCTCGGCGCGTGTACCAGAAACCTTGTTGGTCAATCCTTTTGTGAAGAAGAAATCAAGACGGGTCACAAGGCTGGGTCGCACTCCAGGTCGAGGGTCATAGTGTGTAGGAACCCCTGCATGCTCCATGTGGAGTCTGAATCTGTGCCTCCATGTGGATATCAGATTTCCATAAGCATTTGCTCTTGGTGAGTTCCAGCTCATGTGCTTGGCGTTGAAATCTCCTCCAAGAATAAAGGTAGGGCCCAGTTCATGGATAACACCGATCAATGTTGCCATTGAAAGCTTTCTATTCAACCGTCTACATTCGGGAGGAATATAAGTAGCCCCAAGCTGAATGTCCAGCCCTTCGACATGTAGTACACACCTTGCCACCTGTAAATCGTCTTCACGGATGGGCAATAGCTCAGAGTGATTCAGATTAGAGCGAATGAGGAGCATAGCACCTGCACACCCAGCAACACGCGGAACGTGTGCAATATACGACTTAAAACCTGGTAGAGTCCATTTGTTACAGGTAATTGGAAGTTTAACTTATGATAACATCCAAGTTGTGAGTTGTGGCATGGTACAATAATTCATTGTATTTTTTTCTAATTGAACAGGTGTTCCACGTCATAATATTGAGACTATTAATGGCAGTCATGGTTTTAGCATTTCAGCTATGTTAAAAGAACGGAATGCTTCGACAATTTCTTTTTTAATGACGGTTACAACTTGTTGAACAACAGAATGCACGATATCCTGAATCAAAGACGCTAGATTGAAAGGTTCAATTTGATTTAGAGCAGATGCATTGATAGTAGCTGCAGTTCGCACAGCTGCGCTATAAGACCTTTGAGCCGGTAAAGTTTGAGAACCCTGATTGGAACCGATTTTTTCTTCATGAGTAGGTTTTAGAGGATTTGTTGTTGTAATTGGTGGGAATGAATGGCCACCAATGTCAAAAGAAGTTTGTTGTCTATGGTTAATTTTGTCCACTTTTGACGGTTTTGTGATTCCAGCTAGCTTTTTGTATGTAGGACAACCCCTCCAGCTAGAGGAATGGTCGCCTTCACAGTTGACACATTTACGTTGTCTGATTTCATCGGGATGCAACCTAGTGTCGTGATGACCCGCACATACTCTACACCTACTAGGACGGTTACACTGCCCTCTTGCATGTGACCACTGTTGACATTTCTTGCAGTGTATTGGTCCTGAGCGTGGCTTGAATTCTTCTATTTTACAACTAATGTAGCCCAAATGAGTAATAGAAAAAAGTGAAGTTATGTCTTCATTCGGATCGAGATCCAAGTAATAGATTGGCATTAAAGTGCCTTTCAAGTCCCCAACATAATGTTTGGCATTCACCACTTGTTTGCATTGGACGTTACATTGTGTAAGTAATTGGGATATTATAAATTCTGGCTCGATGCCCGATGGAAAACCTCGTAGTACGACACGTTGAGGTTTTTGTGCTTTAGGAAGATAGGTATGGAACTCTATTTTGTCATTAATAGTGAACTCGTTAATAAATTGACGATAGTATTGTTGAGAAGTAGGAGTTATTCTATATTCATTTTTTGATAGGGTTTTAATAATTGCCTGCTTATCTATTTTGTGTATATATTCAATAAATTTTGACGTTGTTAAATCACCTTGATATGTTAACAAAATGGGCAAACCCCATTTTGTCGACTTTGCGGTATTTGTTTCATCAACAGATTTCATCGATTCCACATCATCATCATTAGAAGATTCATTCTCATCAACATTTATTGAAGCTCTATCTTGGAGAGGCAGGAATTGGTTGCTAGTTGTTGTAGGTCTAACCTGTGAACTATTTCCACGCTGATATGGTAGTAAGTTTGTCTTTTTGGGTTTGTTTCGCCCTTTCGGTGCTTTAAATTCGTTAGTAAGGGCTAACTGAGTAGGCAAAGCCAGTCAGGTGGTTTATTCGGGTCATCGTCATCTCTCATCGTGAGAGAACGATAGGAGAATTAATGCTAGAGATTATCTGCTGAAAGCTCACCTTTGGTCTCGTGGATGAAAACAATAGATAAGGCAGCGAAACTCAGGTGTTGTTGACTGCTCGACAATTCGAACGCGACTGTGTTCGAGTTGAGACAACTCGACAACTCATAACAGTGTATGTAATATTAAAACACATAATTTACGACAATTCGCTCATATGATCATGCTGCATGACTGGAACTTCACTTTCTCATCCTAATTAACGCTGCACATTCCTTGATGTAAATGCTTTTACACACCCAGACTGCAAAATGCTGTAAAAAAGTGAAGAATTTTCATAAACTCAGAACATTGCAGACAAAATCCTGCCAAAATATTCTGGGTAGGTATAGCTGGGGATAAGTGTTTTTACTTCTATCAAATCTGAAACTGTCTCTATTATTTTCCATTAAAAATTTTCTATTTTCTCACGACTATTCTGGTAGAAAACTGGCAGGAACTTTTTTCCTGTCCATGTTGACCTGAAGGCAAAAAGCACTCTCACCGTATCGGAATAAACATTGCTGAAACTGGGATCACAGAAACAATATTAGGATAGAAAAATCTGCACTTGTGCAAACCGGATTTATACATATAGTTCTGTCGTCAAAAACGTCCTTCCATCGAAGAGAATGCCGTTTCTTGACCCCACTACTATTAACTATATTAAAAGTGTGGAAAGGAAAAAATCAAAAATACAAATGTTCCTGTCATGCAGCATGATCATGTGATTTAGCATGTTACATTGTTTTGACATTTGAGCATGTTGAGTGCAAAGAAATTGTCCACTACCTTCTTATGACCAAAAATCTCGGTCTAAACTACATTTAGAGATTCAAAAAAGATTTTGGATTTTTAGCTTTTACTTGAAGTTTTTTGTTTTTTTTTTTTCAGCAAATGTTACTGAAATTTAAGTAGGTACATTTTTCTGCATAATTTCGTGCATACATTTTTTATGTTCTAGTTCAACGTTGCTAAACTTCTTTTGACTAAAATTCTACTTTAAAAAAAATTAATTTAGCAATGTACCTATAGCCGTGATTTTTTTAACACATTTTTTTGAAATTTGACCAATTTATCTTGCTCAAAAAGTGGTTGGCCAACGAACTCATCCTTTCATTTGAAAAGCTTTATTTTTTGGTGCAAGAATAGAATTTTTATCTCAATCCTAAGGAAAGTTATCATCTGGACTATATATACATATAGTATATATATATATATATATATATATATATATATATATATATATATATATATATAACTCGGCCCTTCGGGCCTCGCAAGGGGCTCCGCCCCTTGACCCCGCCAGGGGGGCTTCGCCCCCCTGGACCCCCTAATCTATACTCGGCGCTTCGCGCCTCGCCGGATCTTTTCTCTTTTCTACTGTGTAGAAAACGAGGATAATTTGCTATGCAATTCGTCTCACGAGAAAAAAAAAAAAAATGTCAGGCCTGGCCGGGATTCGAACCCACAACCTTCGTCTCACGAGAAAAAAAAAATTTCAGGCCTGGCCGGGATTCGAACCCACAACCTTCGTCTCACGAGAAAAAAAAAAAAAAATTCAGGCCTGGCCGGGATTCGAACCCACGACCTCTCGCTTCCCATCTCGGGACAAAAAACGTTACACAAAAAAAGTGGACATATTAAAAAAAATTATTGGGGGTCGGCCTAAGAATTGCATAGCAATTAATATATATACTACAGGGTGTCCCACAGAAAGGTTACACCCCCCATCATTTCTCCTGAATACACCGTGAAAAACTGGGACCAACGCCATTCTTCATAATTTTTTATGTAGATCTCAGGAAAAATACTTTTGCACGTACCAGTTGCGCGCGAATTGTTTTCGGAAAAATTGACAAAACTTGGCACATAGGTGTATAACACCTGCTCAAAGGTTATTACATTTTTCTCTCACATGTTGGGCATCTCGGCAGGAGTGTTCAATGATATCCCTCCTCCTCCTTCTTTGATCCCAAAGGTAGGAATCCTGTAAACCTGGGCGTTCTTCCCACTTTTTCAATTTAGTTAATTTCTCTAATTGGTGTTCCCTCTTCGCCTTTGAGGAGAGTTTTGTAAAAAAATAAAATAAAAATGTGTCTGTCAATGTGTCTGCAACTCCTTGTGACAAGCTTAATCTTATCATATTTTGATAATATTTTCAGGAAATGTGTTGATTACGATTCCTATTGGTTTTATTGCTCACAAATCAATAGGTATTCCACTCTGCGCTTGAGCAAAAGTAAAACACGTCAAACATCTTTTTCTCACATCTGATCTTACTGAAAATTCATAAAAATGCATATCTATCTTCTCAGAATGAGATTTGACTTCACAAATGTAATTGGAAAAGTACTAGATACGTTTTTCAAACCCAAAGGTGGGTATTCCTACTTCGTTTTCACTCCCAACATCAAATGTGTCTGCAACTCCTTGTGACAAGCTTAATCTTATCATATTTTGATAATATTTTCAGGAAATGTGTTGATTACGATTCCTATTGGTTTTATTGCTCACAAATCAATATTCCACTCTGCGCTTGAGCAAAAGTAAAACACGTCAAACATCTTTTTCTCACATCTGATCTTACTGAAAATTCATAAAAATGCATATCTATCTTCTCAGAATGAGATTTGACTTCACAAATGTAATTGGAAAAGTACTAGATACGTTTTTCAAACCCAAAGGTGGGTATTCCTACTTCGTTTTCACTCCCAACATCAAAGTTGGCTCAACAAATCCCAAGTAGGTACAGTACTGACAATCACCTTATACATTTGACGTAACTACAGAAAACGAGAGACAAACGATTTATAAAACTGTGCATTTTACTCCTTCTGATGAAGTGCCGAAATGAAGAACCACGCCCATCTCACCCAATCACACCCCCCAGCCACAGCCTCATACGCATCCAACCCGCTTTTTCTATCCCCACTCCATGGATACTCGCTATAGGCTTCTATTTCGCATTTTTAACCGGTCCTGTCTCTTTCAAGCGTGCACCTATGATGGAGGTTCATTCTTCCATGATGGTAACTCCACGCATGAATCACTTCCTCCTTAGCATCCATGAAAAGCGGCAATCAAGGTTAATCATACCATTTATCTGTTATCTCGGCACTCATTAAAGTCTTGTCATTTTGTATAGTCATCTTTCATGCATAGTTAATTCTTCCGTCGGCCGAATTTATTGTAGTACCGTGCGATCAGCGATCGTTGACGTGCAGCTCTATTTCTTTTCACGATGGTCAACCAAAAGCCCAAAGTATACGTCGTTGGTGTGGGTATGACAAAAGTGGGTTAACAATATTATTGTTCTTTGTTTATTTTTTCATAGTGAAAAATCAAGTTTACATTTCAAAGGCTATCAAACCTTGCCAAAAACAACTCCTGGTCAAAGGGCACGATTTAGGTACATTCACTCAACTTATATACCTATTACCCATATTCCCTTGTGTGATTTTGCTAAATTCTGACCCATAATAAGAACCTAACCGAAACATTTGTCTAGAAAAAATACCTAATGATCGAACCATGATACTGGACCTGAGAATTGTTAATCATGAATAACTAATAACTAATCTAGCTATTCAATTAATGATCATATTCAGCTTTCGGGAAAAAATTAGAAGTTGTTGCACTCTAATAAATTCATTCTGTTTGGAATAATCGAAAGAAATCAAAAGAATGGTGCATCATTCTTTCTTTCGGTTTAAGAATTTAACTGTCTGAGCTGTGCTCAAATTGTTATAAATTTGTCTATCGTCTATCTTAGTCTACCGACGTGAACCAATTGGACTTGCAACTGCTCCACTTTTTTTTCGCTATGCAATGAATACATAAGTGTGATGGATAGTTCCTCCTTCCCAATTCTTGTAACTCTCGCCTTTTAGCTTCCATCTCCATTCCACCACCTCCTTGTTGCATGGTAGCACAGCGGGTTTTTAAACCATTTTTCAAATTGTTGAAAAATTCCTTCAATACCCGTTTTGAAGCATTCTGGAACGATTCTTGAAATTTGGGCTAGAAATGCATTTTCGTCTGGTATAATTCAAAATAAGGGTCTACACAAAAACCCACATCCCATCTCACACACTGAAAGTTATAAGTAAAAGTATGAGAGAAACTCCAACATTGGCAGAAACTGTGACCTAATTCAACGTTTTTGCCACTATTTTGATGAGAATAACAACTGGTACCAACTACTTCTTTGGTTTCAACGCATTCTATTGGATATTAGAAGTAAATGTTTGTTACTAGCGACACCACATCATGGCACTGAGGGTCGATTGAATGGAGTGGAATACGAGAACGCCAAAATACGTCAGCAGGCGTTTTGGAGGACATCTGTGACCATGTAATAATACAGCGACTGTCGTGAAAGGGTTTACAATAAATATGTATATGTAGAACGTTCTGAAAGGTGGTTCTTTGTTGGATAAAGAATCATTTAGCCACAAAGCATAAGTTTAAATCACCCATCTCTGTTATCATTGTCTTTGAACTTCATAGCTGCTATGAGGAATTCATTGATGAAAGCAAATTTATGGTCTGCATTTGATTCCTCAAAATCGTATCAAAATTGATTTTATGATTCAGAAGATGGATAGAGGCTATATGAAATCATGGATACTAGAAGAGATAATTTTTTAATCGAATTCACTTAGAAAGCTCTGTAAGATGAAATGCAAGAAAATGCTTTATTTTTGGTTGATCACCTTGGAGTGATGAATAATGCAGTTTTGCTCCCTTGATTGACTCCCAAGAAATGAATGATTCACTTAAGAGTTCCTTCATGCGAAATGCATCACCCTATTTTTTCCTCTAATACTATTTTCTATTCTTTCCAGTTTTATAGGCCTGGGAAAACTGATCGGGACTACCCTGACCTGGCCAAAGAAGCTGTGGAGAAAGCTCTTCAAGACGCTGGCCTTACCATAGAATCAATCAATAGTGCATGTGTTGGTTACGTTTACGGTACGTGTGGTTATTGTGTTGATATAATTATTTTCGTTACTTATTACACAAAAGTATGCATCATCAAGGCCATGGTGGGGGGGGGGGGTTGTATGTTAATTTACAAGTTAACTGCTGAATGGCTACCCACAATATAGAACTGTCCTCTAGATAAATCTTGGATACTGTATGTGTATCGTTTACCATTACTAAACTATTTAGGGGATATCCAATGTAATCAATTATTTACCCAACTGATGAAGAAGGCAGTGGTAAAATACTCTTGTTTTCAGTGCATGTTGTTGACATGCCTGCTACTGAAACAGTAAATTCTTGGTTCAATAAGTAATATTACGTATTGTCCAACACATTACTATTACTATAAATTACTGCTTGCCAATGGGTGGAAATTCTATCCTTCAGTCTCCTAAACTCGTAAATCTATATCAAATTTTATTTATTCATTATTTTCTGCAAGAAATGAAATTTATCAAAACTTACTGAAATTTCTTTGCCTGAATTGATTAATGATCATTCTCTACATGCTTTTGGGATGACGCTACTTGCCATCTTTTCTCGGCCGATTCTCAAATAGCCACAATCCGTGAAGTGAGAGAGGTGTAAAATCAATTATCAACTCCTGTCCTAAATCCCAAAATTGTGTTTGATTTGTTTACTGGATGTGATACACGATTGATAAAGAATTTGGATATCTTACTCTTCAGAGTACAGGTGTGAGCAATGTAGTGAAATATGCTGAAGACATTTGGTTTAGTTGTCACAATCTGGTCCAATTTTTTTTTTTTTTTTTTTTTTTTTTTTCGTGGTCTTATAAAGGCTGGAGCATAATTGAGCTTTGCACGTAGCTATTTTTTCTATTTAAACACTGCTGGGAATGTTGGAATTCTAATATTTAGCCATCGGTACGTTTTCTCCTCACAGGGTCTTGCTGAGTTTCTTCCTGGGTTTATATTTTTCATTGGTCTCTCTAATTTAGATACTGATACTGTTAATTTAAATACCATGTCGATATTGGTCAAAAATGACACAGTTTTGTACCATATATTTTAAATTAAAATATATTGTATGTGTCAGTTCTATGGCACATTTAAATAGTTGAGTTATATCGATTAATTTACCACCTTCAATTTAATCAATTATCGTCATCACTTACAGGTGATTCAACATGTGGCCAACGAGCTTTATATCAAATGGGTATGAGAGGATTTCCCATCTACAATGTCAATAACAACTGTTCAACAGGTTCCACTGCCCTCATGCTTGCTAAGCAAATTCTAGAAGCTGGAGAGGGTAATTGTGTATTGGCCTTAGGGTTCGAAAAAATGGAGAGAGGCTCTTTGACATCTAAAGTAAGAAAACTGCTTGTAATAGTAACTACTCGTAAAAACATGTGGACTCATTTGAGTTGCTTTAAGTTGTTGATGGAAAGGGCATCAATTTTTATTGACAACCCTAGGAGACCATCTAGGGAATTTCAAATTGATGAACGCAACAATAATGTGTAATGTTACATTTATCCTTACAAAATGCCCTGTGGGACTGAAAGGGTGTGATTTGCCTGATTTATTTCCAATTACAGGGATTAGTAGCTACACAGACAATGAAACCATTATTTTCAGGATGGTCTAGAACGTAAAATGCGTGAGGAAATTTGTATTTTTAGAAATTTTTGTAACCACCTTCCACCAATCAAACAAATGTTGAAGTTACACTTTCTGTGGAGAGTTAAATGTTGAATGATTGACTGCTGTGATTGTAAATCCTCTGAAATGTATATTAGAGAGGAGGTTATGAACTGAATTTCCTCAGTTGTTTATACTCAATTTGTATACTTCTAACTAGAAATTTATCAACATTTTATGTAACTTAATGTTGAAATAATGTTTCATTTTTAGTTTTTTGACCGCACCAACCCCATGGATAAACATATTGAAGCACTTGCTGATATGGTAGAGATTGACGGTAGTCCCCTCACTGCTCAATTGTTTGGCAATGCTGGAAAAGAACATATGGAGAAATATGGCACCAAAGAAGAACATTTAGCCAAGATAGCGTACAAAAACCACAAACACTCTACTAACAACCCGTAAGTTGTCATATTTCTATGTATTTTCACTAGTTACAGTCCTTTTTTCTGATTTCCACAAAACTATCCCAACAAACTTTATGATGTTTTCCATTAATGAATTGGCCTTTCTGACAGTTAGGGAGATACCTTTTCCTTAACTATAAAATGATTTGTGGGATTATTGTGTCTTGTGCTTTGCTGAATCAAAACATCTATTAATCTGAAAGATGCAGGCATTTAGACAATAATGATAGTAATTTAACTTCAAAAAAAATTGAAGCAAGTTCAAATAATGCTCCATAAATACAAAGGTACAATAACAAAACAACAGAGTGTGGAGTTACGTTAAAGCAAACGAAACTCCTCAACACTCTTTTTTGTAGCAAGAAAAAAGATTCATCATAAATGTTTTTTTCCCCTCTTCCTTTTTCTGAATAACAGTTCTTGAGACCTTCAAATCTGTAAGAATAATACAAAAACGAATTACATCAACCTCAAATAGGTACCTATAGAGTGCTAGATTTTCATCAGTACTCCGCTTTCTATTCAAATACAGTATGAAACATCCACATTTAACTGACTGAACTAAACTAACTGGCAATTGTTGAAAATGGGAAAAAAATTGAATGATGAACCCATTATAAAATACGCAGTTCCAAAAACAGGTAGGGACACCAACCCCTTTCCATTCTTAACTGTCCAACTACATTTTTTGGAAACAAAGACAACTAGAGAATGCAAACAACTAATAAATAGATACGGAAAAACTTGGAATCAGAGAGTCACGAATAACATGTTACTAACTCAGAACAAAAATCATAGTAGTTGCCTATCTAAGAGAAATTGAACTTTCCTCAGTTAATTTTTATTATAATCGGAAGAAAAACACTGGTTATTCACTCATTGATTCGTTGATTGAACAAGTTTTAGGACGCCTAACTATCTGTGATCTCCAAAAAACAATAATAATTATCAAACACTCTCAAATTAGTTTGCAACTGCTTGAGTAACAAATAGAACCACACCCGGCCATCAGTGCCCACGATGAAAACAAGCACATCAAACTCTTGTGGGTAACTTCTAGCTTACATTTGGAGGTGATGAGTTTGCTAGGCAGGTAGGGGGAGAGATGGGGTAATTCATCAGTCATATCATGGGGTAATTGCCCTCTGTGTTATACTCGTTCAAAGAAACAACAACACTTTCTGATTTAGGGCATGCTGTTTCCTCGTGCGATTTACGATGGGTTAAACTTTGCATAAAATAAAGATAAGGATCTTTCTTGAAGCGAGTAAGGATTGGTTGAGATTGATTGACTGCGTTAGGGGTTTTATGCGTGTGGTGAAGTGGTTGAAGTAGCAATGGCTTTATGAACCTGTTTCTAATGAAAACCCCATGAGTTTTTTTTTTTTTTCCCCCATTTTCAACCTACGGAGTACTGATTTCACATTAAGCTGTATGATAGTATTATCCAGAGAGTGTATAGTGTGGAAAAATCAGAAAGGACCTCAAAAGCTTCAGGAAAATAAATTCAATTCTATGTTTGCCAGTATTAGAAAATATAGGTAACTAACAACTCTAAGCCTCCTCTACACACTTGGCGCCACTCATCACTAATTTGTAAATCAACACCACACCAAGAAGAAATGAGACAAAACATGGGAAAAGTTGCCAACCACTAGACCCCTTGGAAACCAATGATTTCCCTCTGAAAAAACACTAATGCAGGCATTCTAATATCGATTTTTCAGCAAAAACCTCAATTGTAAAGTTTAGTCATACCAATTGAATGCCGAGTTTTGAACTGGAACACTCATAAGGCCTTTTTACACTGTTTTTTTCTTCTGAAGGACGTTATGGATATTTTTCTGGAATAGGAAAGCAAGTCTTTAAAAAAACATAAAAGTTCATTCCCAAAAACTAAGTGTTTAAAAAAAACTCCTAGAGGCATTTTAAATCCAAAATTGACATTAGAACACATGGTTTTTTTAATATTTATTTATTTAATTTAATTTTTCATTTTTTTTAAATCAACAACGTTAAATGTAACAGTGTGTGTGTGTGTGTGTGTGTACGCACATGGGCGTGTGGGTGTTTATGTGTGTGTTTGAGCCAAAAGAAGTGGCGATTAATAACATGAAGGTCATGGCCGCAACTGTGTCTGTGCACTGTGTGTGGGTCGTGGTGTGGGCATATTGCCACGGAGTTACTCGAGTTGGGCATCTCTGCAGGAGTGCTCCATGGTATCACCACCCATGTCTTTAGGGACTCTTACCTTAACTGGTGGACATTTTATAGGGGCACTTCATTTCATCCCACTCTAAATAGCAGACCTGGAGGGCTAAGATAAATAAATATGATATAATTGATCTGTGGCAAGCGAGCCAAAGCCAAAGGGAATGGTGACCAATAGCATCAATGTCATGGCCGTGAATGTGTCATGGCGCAGGGTATGGTGTGGGAAAAGTGTCACTGAGTTCCTCGAGTAAGATATCTCGGCAGGAGTGCCCCGTGGTCCACCCACGTCCTTAGGGGCTCTTACCTCAACTGGTGGTCATTTTAAAAGGCGCTTCCTTTCATCCCTCCCTTCCTCCTCT
Source organism: Adelphocoris suturalis (assembly GCA_030762985.1). Lineage (NCBI taxonomy): Eukaryota > Metazoa > Arthropoda > Insecta > Hemiptera > Miridae > Adelphocoris > Adelphocoris suturalis. The sequence continues at coordinate 39,337,865 of CM061045.1, forward strand.
GTAACTTCCTTCATCCCTAGAGCCAGCATCTGATAAACCTGGGTGACATCCCCGCTTCTTTATTTAATTTAATGATGTGCCCCCTCCTTTGAAGGGAGTTTTTTTTTTTTTTTTTTTTTTTTTTTTTCAAGTAAGTTGTTATTTTTCCATATATCTGATCATGGAATTGAGAGCAATGCGAACTAAATCACTCGCGACGAAGTTGTGGAAACCCATTTAAAAACGGAAGTTAGTGAAAAACGTTGTCTATTTCCACGAAAAATAAAGAGTTACACTGATAAATCGATTTCGACGGTTAGGCCATAATCAGTAACAAAACAATAACTTTATTATTATTGTTGTTCGTTATTGTTTTGTTACTGATGATGGCCTAACCGTCGAAATCGATTTAACAGTGTAACTCATTATTTTTCGTGGAAATAGACAACGTTTTTCACTAACTTCCGTTTTTATATGCAATGCTTTGTTTGCCAAAAAGTTGAGTATCACATAAGAAATAATTAGTTGAGGAACAGAAATTGTGTGCAAAAATGTGCTAAAAATTCCATAGTTCATCACTAGATAAGATTCATTTGTCTAACTTAAATTGAAGCATTACAAATATTTGTGTCCAAGCTGGGATACAAATTACATACATTCAGAGGGACGTTCTAAATACTACGACAAAAGGCACAAAGTCATACAATTAATCTTTGTGGCAGAATATTGCATAGAAAAAATAAAATATCTTCGTCAAAACATTGTTGAGCAAACGAATGTGCTCAACATTTAAAAATTAGTTTAAAGTGCTATTAACAAAGTATTTGTAGTATCGTTCTGTAATTTTTCTGTTTTTTTTTTTTTTTTTTTTTTTTTTTTCTTAAAACCTACTGAATGTTGAAGTTTATTCATTTGAATTCACTGAAATAACTTGATAGCAAGAGAACAAATCAGTTAGTTTGGCTCAAAGTTTCTGCTAGACACCTTGTATTCGGTAGATTCTGACAGTGAGAGACATTAAATTCTATATGGTGAGTAACCAGTAATTCAAACATCCCCTTTCGTTGATTCATGTGCTTGAAGAAACTGTTGTATTGGTATATGCAAAAAAAATTCATGTAAATGCAAAATTATTTCGTTTCAGGTATTCCCAATTCCAAGAAGAATATTCAGTTGAAGATATCATTAGCTCTCCCAGAGTATTTGGACCATTGACAAAGTTACAATGCTGTCCTACATCAGGTATCTGTAGAACAAAATTCTGTAGTAAATCTCTCTGTGCAGTCACATTTATCTTGTTTAAGTAGTTCCAAGTAAATTTTTTATGGGAACCTTCTAGTTGTTTCTAAACACCTTTATTACATGATATGTTATTACTCCATTATATCATATTTTTGCTCATTAACTAATTATTTTCTTTTTGCAAGATAAAATTCGGTTGCAACAGAGTTGGAGAGATCTGCAAATGTTGCGATCCAATCCAGTGTGAAATTATGTAAAAACCGGCCCCAAACTCGTTGTTCCATAGCAACTCATTTTTCAAAAACACTCGATTTCTTTGGAAAAAAAGACGTTTTTCAACATCGAAACATAATTTTCTCCCCTAATTAGAAAATTAAAATTGACTATACTGTTTGAGTGCTGGAATCCTGAGGAAGTTTTACCAAGAACATGTTTCAGATTTTAGCAGGGAAAAATCTGATCCACATGCACTTGAAAAATTCGGTGGTTTTGGGTTTTTACAAATTCTCGACCTTAAGCTGAATGGCTGTCTATTAAGCCAGTGTGAATAAATGGTATTATGGCCATTTTTATGATATAAAGTCAAAAAGATGAAAACAAAGAGTGTACCTACTTGAAAACCAAGCGTTTAATGACTAATCTCTAGGATGCACTTTTTGTTGGAAATTGGTTGTCGGATCAAACGCCGTAGTTTGTCACATCCTGTATGTAAGGACTAACAAATTTTACCAACTTCAGGTTTGGTATTGAAAATGTTTAGTCTGTGCACAAACTTAGTTTAATGAGCAATTACATCTTGTCAACGTCACCACCCACTGAGAATTATAATTCAACTAATATATTGCATCCATGTGGTGTACAATACCAGTAGCCAAATTATATTGCTGAAGGAAGATGTATCAGTTTTTAAATCTTTTCAGATGGTGCTGCAGCTGCTATTTTGGCGACTGAAGACTTTGTTATTGCTCATGGGCTACAAGAATCTGCAGTTGAAATTCTTGGCATGGAAATGGTCACTGATTTGCCGTCCACATTCTCTGAACAGAGTCCCATGAAATTGGTATTTCGTAACAATTTAGTATTAATTATTCTCTGCAAAACTTATTATTTTGTTGACTAATGTTTTTGGTTGGTAACAGTAAATTCATCTCTTAGATGTTCTATTAGGTTCTTTCTAATCATCACAAAGATATCTTAGAGGCATTTAAATGTATAGATTAAAAAACTGAACAACCCTCGAGAACGCAAATATCTTGCATTGAGATTGGTGGTCGGGATGACTCAACTTGAGTGCCTATCTGCGCTTATATACTTGAGTGCGTATGCGTGTGTGTGAGTGTGCAAAGGAAAAGGGAACTTGCCTAGGCTTTTGTTTTCAGGAGAACGAAAAAACTTAGATTGCGACAAAAATGACTTTTTTTTTGTAATATTTTGTGGGTCCCAAAACTATCTTTCTTTCCCCAGTAATAATCAAAACTTGGATGTTCTGCATTTTTCATTGTATTTATAATCGTGTAAAAGTGCAGTTTCGCGTGTCTGCTAAAACCTGCTGAAAATTAGCTATTTTCGGGCCCACTTTTTTCAAACTTTAAAAAATCATGAACTTTTATTGAAAAATGATAGAAAAAAAATTGTTCAGCAAAATGTGGAGAAAAAAATAAACTCAGATTTGACCTCTGGCTAGTTTAGCTCCCTTTTCCCTTGCACTGTCGTATATATAATCTAGTCACATCTCAACCAGAAGTGTCGTTAGTGGCAAATGTTCTACTATATAATAACAAATCAGCAAATTTTATTGGTAAGTTAAACTATTTCAATAGTTTCAAAATGGAAAAGGAACTACAAAAATTCGCTAATGGGATTTTCGAAAAATCAGATCACTAAAATCCGTTTTATCCGTTCATCTAATTTCTTCGGAAAACCCTTTGTTCGGCTCTTATTCAAGGTTAACCTCCTCTGAAGTTATTATATAGAAAAAATTCATTATCTTAATGTACAGATGTACGTTCCAGCCTACCTATTTATTTCAGTAATCATGAGAAGATACCCTATGAAGAATTGTCTGTTCTCATTTTGATGATTTCTTTTGTTTTACGAATGTGTGCAAATCGTTGTAACACAGACTTTATTATGTTATGTATAAATCTGAAGCAACTGTTAACAACTATTATATCTGCTTTTCCAGGTTGGTTATGATATGACCAAAACTGCTGCTGAGCGGTTGTTTGCCAAAACAGGAATGAACGTACAAGATGTGGATGTTGTAGAACTACACGATTGTTTTTCAGCTAATGAGCTCATTACATATGAAGCTTTAGGGCTTTGTGAACCAGGTAGAGCCGGTGATTTCATTGATTCAGGGAACAATACTTATGGCGGTCGACATGTGGTGAACCCAAGTGGTGGTTTGATCTCCAAGGGTCATCCTTTGGGTGCTACAGGTGATTCTGAATGAAACATTTCCTTTTATGTTTAATAATTGATTGAATTATATTAGCCTGTCGTGGTTTTACTTAGTAATTTACTAGGTCAGCAAGTTTGGCAACTCAAACCAAGAAAGCAAAAGCGTTTTTTTACCTTTCAACAAGCAAATTAGAAAACAATTTTTGAGTGACATCATCCTTTAAAAAAAACGCTGCAAACTATTTCACTAAGATTTATTATTTCTGTTTTAGATAGTCCTTCCACGCAGATCATTGGTCTATAATTATTATTATTAAGCCCCACATATATCTAGTAAATTATCAAAACTCCCAAAAGGGTTCACACCTTTACAGCTCAGGACCCCACAATTTTACAGTTTATAGTAGGTAAATGTTGAAATTTTTTCTAAAAATGTCAAACAACAAAACAAAAAATTATAATAAAACGGCAGATTGAAAAGGCAAGAAATTAGCTTCAGAGGCCCCATCAGCTATTCAGTGATCCTCCAAACCTCGTAATTGTTTTTGAGGTGTCCCGAACAAAGTCCATTAAATTTCAGCTGCGTGTCGATTAGGAAAGAAATTAGCCTCAGAGGTTCCGAAGCTGATCAGAATAACAAGAGAACTGAAAATATTACAGCAATATAAAATAACCAGGTGACTCGGAAAGAGTAATGCTTAGACCACCGAGAAGTTTCAACAAACCTCTGATTACGCGCAAATCGAAAAGAACCAGAACTTTTTGATCAAACTCTAGATACACATATCAAAAAGCGTTGAACTCAAGGAATTTCAAAACGAATTGCCATGAAGGTAAATTTGGATTCATTGCAATAGCTTAATTTTCTTAGAAAATTGGCTAAAACGTTCTGACCTTGGTAGACTTGAAAGTAATTAATTAACCTTCTGTTGTTGGAACAGAAATAATAATTTAAGTAAGAGTAATTCCTAAGTATTTACTAATCAATAATTTAGTAAATTAATACAATTGAAGAAGATGATTACCTACCTACACTTCGCAAGCCCAATATAATACGGATGTTATAATAAACTCGATTTCGGGAAGTCAGAATTCCATTGGAATTATATTATCAGCTGATACAATTGTCATAGTTTTCTAGGTGATATTTGATATGTTTTCTGGTGCTAATATGTTACTCCCGTGTTGGTTTTTTTTTTTTTTTTTCTCTCTCTCTTAGGGAAAGCAAAGGAATAAACGCATAACGACCAGGGTGGTTTCATTAAATTCTTTGGGTGGATACCTATAAATGAAACACAAAAAATCATTACTGTTACATAAAAAGAAGATTTCTAGATCGATTTTTAAATAATTCAGCCCTTAGGTTCTACCCTTTTGTGTTGATCGAACGTTACTGGCACATCCCCGGCTGATAAATGATTTTTAAGCAAAATTTCTTGAAGTTTGGTCCAATACTTTTTGAAAAAAAGCTTGGTACGGTGGACGGACGGATTTTTTTTAATTCTATTTTGGATTCTATGCATCTTGATACGTAAAGCAACACATTTAGGGGGGGGTTAAAAAAAATTTCTTGATCGAATACAAAGGTTCATTATTGAAAATAATAAACCACAAAAGATGACAACATTATTTAGTTATTTTCAAAACTTGAGCAACTTTTGCCGAATTCGGGCAATAATCATCTAATACATGTCTTATATACTTTTTCTAATTAGTATTCTTCTATTATGCTGGGTGTTACATTTAACGTAGTAAAAGAGAAAAATTCGATGGGTTCTAGGACTCATTTCCGTTTGAAAATATCTCTGGCTTAGTTTTCAAGTTATCACATTTTTGTTTGTTCAACGCTATTCATTTCTATTCCAGAGAAATGGTCATATTTTCCATCGCATCAAAAACCTAATGATCTGTGATGAAAGAGCATAAAATTTCCTGCGAGACACAGATGTCTATAGTCATAAAAGTTGTTGAAGTGTCTAGTTTGAGTATCAAGATTTTTCAGGTTTCATGGCGTAATCATAGGAGGAAAAAAACCCTGTAAAAAGACCTGTTCAGTTTTTTGGCGCAAAACAGGGAAAAAAACACCCTGCTTTCCAATGATATAGCCAATTTTACTTTTAATTGGCTAATTGTGGGTGAAAATCATGTTTTAATGTTAAAACACGTGATTTTAAAGCGTATATACAAGTTTTGAGAATCATATTAAAATTGAGATGGCCTATAGTATATATCTCTGAACACATTTTTGGTGAAGTAGCTGCTTCATATTAGCTTCATAACTACTGCTCTAATTTGTTGACCTCTGAAAATAGCTTCTTCTTATAGGTACAGAATTTGCTATATGAATTTCAATTGAATTAAATTATGAAAATATCTATATTTTTATATACTAATGAATATCGAGACGTTAACAATTCCTAAATTTGTTTTCTAGGAGTTGCTCAATGTGCTGAGTTATGCTGGCAGCTTAGAGGTCTTGCTGACCGCAGACAAGTCCCCAATGCTCGTTTGGCGCTACAGCATAATATTGGGCTTGGGGGTGCTGTTGTTCTTGGACTATACAGACATGGCTTTCCTGAAAGACTAAACAGGTGAACTTACAACTTACTATAATAAATATATATATACCTATAGCAGGAGGTTTATACATCTATCGATGCACTATGTATATGTATGTATATATATATATATTATTTTGAGGTATTACAGAAGGTTGGAAAAGATAGGAAACACATAAATAAAGCTTACAAAATTGAGAGAATATTTCGCCGTGTCGGCGTCGTCAGCTCTCTGACTAGAGCTGACACAGCGAAATATTCTCTCAATTTTGTAAGCTTTATTTATGTGTTTCCTATCTTTTCCAACCTTCTGTAATACCTCAAAATAATATTACACGCGAGTGTTTCCATCCTTCATCAAAACTATATATATATATATATATATATATATATATATATATATATATATATATATATATCTTTTGGCACAGATGTGCAGTGAAAATTAAAACACAAATAAAGAATGAAACTTACACAATTGTTATTTATATTTCGGCGATTGCCTTTTTCAAAATGAAGAGACCGGGGCGGGTCCAGCCGGATTGTGAATGCACATGTATGGCAGCCTAGGCCACAAGTCGAAAACATGCAGCAGATGCTGACTACCATATGTGCAGAGATTGAGGATGAAATCATTGCTCTGCTACGGGAGTTTGCTGGTGAACTGATGAGGGAATTGTGAGGGGAAATCCAGAAGTGGCAAGCTCAGGAACGCTGGAGAGAAGCCGAACTAGCCGAAGGGCAGCGACATCATCAAACGACAAAGGGACAGTCACTAACTATTGGGGGTCGTACTTAACAAGTTTGAAAGAGTCAGTAGAATGAATGACTACTGGGTACGTGAAGAGAAAGCAGTGCAACTAATGGCCGCGTTGTTCGACTCAGTGCTAGCAGTAGTCTCTAACCTCAAGGACCCTTCATTTCAGGAAATGGTGGATGTATTGGAGGACCGTTATGGCACCAGAGGAAGAGAACATCTGTATATGCACCCGTTGGGAGGGCGAGAACAAGGGCCAAATGAAGATCTGACAGTGTTTGCAGCTGAAATAGAAATGTTGGCACGGCAAGCTTTACCATCAAACTCTCCACCAGCCCTGTTGAAGGCATGGCTTTGCAGCAGTTCTATGAAGGTATCAGGAGTGTGGAGCTACGAAAACTGGTGTTGAGATTCCCAACTACGTCCCTCAAAGGAGCCCTGGGCAATGTGCTTCAAGCGAAGGGGCGATTGTTGACAGAAACCTTGATGCTGGGGTACTGCAGATTGTCAAGCACATATGTGTGTTTACTAACTGATCCAAAAGAAATGCACGGAGGACCGACCAGTGAAGGAGCTTCTATATAGGAAAAGATATCTTCTTATATACTAAAAAAATTTACAAAATTTTATGGCAGTTAGTACAGCCGTCCTATCTGGACGATTTCCTTCATTCTTTTTTTTTTTTTAATGAAAGGTATTTATGCATAGATTTGTCATCAAACGTTGAAAATCAAATATCTCAAATTTTTATAGCTTTGTCTTGTACAACCCCAGTCTTTGCTTGTAGCCATACCTACTCACTGAACTGATTTTCGATTTTATTGCATTTAAGAGAAGTAATTGAAAAAGTAATCATTACCTTACATCTCTGGTTGACATCAATTTTACATATATATATATATATATATATATATATATGTGTGTAAATATATATATATTTATTTATTTATTTATAAACCCATTTTTTATTGCAAAGTCGAATTCTACTTGAAATTTCTTGAAGAAATTACTCGATTTTTGTTTCCTCACTACCTAAGGTAGGGAAGCTTTGTGTTCATGCAAAAGTTCGAAAAAATTGTTGTCCCCCAAAATCAAAATTTCCTCTTACTTTTTAAGTTTCAGAGCTTACTGATCAATTTTGGTTCCGTAAATGTCTGTCTGTCTGTGATAAATCCTTGTCACACCCAAAACTATACCAAGCATTCGTCTGATTTTGATGAAATTTTCAGGGATTGTGTAAGTTAGGTCGTAGATAGTCCTCTATAAATTTCATGCCATCGTGTTAATAGTAGCCGGTAAGCATGCACTAACGTAAATTTCTTATAACGTTGATTTCTCATCATTTATTTGTCCGATATCGTTCTAACTGGGGGGGGGGGGGGGGGGGGGGGGTGGAGTTGAGTATATGTTCCGGAAAATACCAAATGAATTATGTAGCTATTGGTAATGTAGGAACTATTGTGCATTCTCAAAACTAAAATTGATTAACACTGGTAAAATTTTGAGATTAATGGACCAATTTTTATAAAGTTTTTAGGGAGTATGGAGGTTAGTTCCTAGATGGTCCTCTTTAAATTTCATTGCCGTTAGTTTGTAGTCTGTGTGCATGCGTGAACTTGAATTTCCTATTAGATTGATTTCCCATGATCTATTAGTGCACATGTATTAAATACCATTTTGCATTCAATGATTTCTAGTTGTACTTTCTTCAACTATAGCTATATAGTCCATGTTACAATTGTGAGGAAGCTATTCTGCCCACCCAACTTGGCGGACGTTTTTAGTTCCGCTTTTAAAGTGCACAATTCTACTCTAAAAGTACAAAAATCGTGAAATACTGGGTTTTTGAAGGTATTCAATTGCCGCAGTAAAACTGCATGCAGCTCGTTCTGAGGGGAAGGATCACCCAGGATAAGTGAAGAGACAGGTAATAAAGGACAGGATCACTGCTCACTGCAATTTAGTACCCCAGTGAAATGCTCGAGGAGTCCCTATTAATAGGAAATATCTACGCAAAAATGTTGAAAACCATAGCTCGGTCTTGAAATTTTCTGCTGCTATGCACTTCCCTGCATTTCTGTTCCAGATTTATATGATAGTCCCACACCTACTGAAGTGTATCCTTGTAGCATACATTTTTTTGTAACTGGAATTTCTATGTAGACCTAACAATTTCCTTGATTGACACTGACAATCCCAGTTAACCGAGTCTGTCTCCTTACCACTTCTCTATGTACCAGTAGGTGCAATCTTTTTACTTTGATTACTTGACCCGAAGAGTCAATGAAAAGTATTGCAATTTGACTAAAACAAATGTTTTGGAACTCTCCCAGTAACTTGTATCATCTGAACTCATATCTTTACGTTTCATAAAAGTGGGTATGTGTTACTCATGTACATGGTTGCAACTTTCAGGGAGGGTGTTACTTTATTTCGATGGGAAAATTTTTCCACAGTACGGATACGCCACCATTTTTGCCTTGGAGAGCTTCTCCAGGTGTTCTGTAAGCCTCTAACTCGAAATAGACTGCCATGTTTTGCCGTGGATAAGTTCTCCAGGTGTTCTGTAAGGCAGTTATCTTTTCCACTCTGCTAAACTTTCTCACTACCTCCATAGCTGGTCATATGGTTTACAAGATGAGGTTTAGTGTATTTACACTGCGATTTTGGTGTTTCCTCGTCCTATATCACTCTGCAATTCATTGATTTATATTTTTTATTATTCATGTATCTCTTATCTCTATTATTTATAAGAATGAAACTCTGTTTGTCTATCCATGCTATGCACGGCCAAATGAGTAGGGATCTCCTTAGATTTTTCCGAAAGGGGGCATAAGCGATTTTAAAATTGTCTAATCCCACCCGAACCATGGGTACAAGGGCGGGAGGGGGGGAGCCCCTTTTAATGCACATTTTTTGCCCTAGCGCTCAATCTTCTATCCACAGCCACATTAAAATTTGATCGAGAGCACTTCGTATGTCAGTGAGAAAGTTACATTTCTCGATCCGTAGAACACAATGGGGCAGTCAACATTTCCGAAGATACTGATTTCCCAGAGAAATCAGCGAGAATATGTGGGAAATGAAGAAAAAAATTCGTTCCCCATTATGTTTTTTTTTTCGCCTTAGACCCAGTAAATGTCCACGGTTTTTGCTCGGGTTGGTCGTAAAATGTTCGTTGGAGTTCCAATTTGGTCCCATGCGAGTTTCGAGACACGAAATTGTGGTTTCCGATTGTAGTGAACGAAAATGTAGACGAAAACGTTGGAAAACGAAATCATTACAGAGCAATTTATTATTTTCGTTTTGCCCCTTTTATAAGATTTATTTATTTATTGTCATTCTCTTGGGATTTTCTATAGAAAGGGATTGTTAGCACTTTTAAAATTGTCCACCCCATTTTCTCTTTGCCTTTGAACCTCTCGCGTTTGAAGGACACTTCAACAGAATAATAGACCGGGAAAACAAATACGTGCAAACATTCAACATCCGACAGTTCTGTTAGTACTGAAATGTTCTTAAAACTAAACTTTTCGTGGTTCCACATAGAAAACGCAGCAAATTATTACACACATGTCCCACTCAACAGTAAAGACCATCGCATCTATACAGCCATACCGAGTGAGCGAAGCAAGCAACATTTCCTACACATTTCAAATCACCCTTAGTGATCTGCCGTTTCCAATTATTCTATATGTCCCATTCATCAGAAAAGACCATCGGATCTATCCAGCCATACCGAGCGAGCAATTAAACTTGTTAATTTATGTGATATCAAACTATTTCTTTTGTTACTGACCTTCCATAATCGATATAGATTTAGGACTGTTCAATTTAGTATGTGGTCAATATGTTGCTATTCGTTATTGTATGAGATCATTCAGTGAAGCATTATTTTAAATGTTTACATATTTCAGATCTACCAATATATCCATTCAGCTCACAAGCGGAGTTGTTGATGATCCTTCTATCTTCAAAGTATCAAAAGCATTTGATTTATTAAAGAAGGAAATGGAAGCTGACACAGAAAATTTGATTGAATCAGTTAGAGGTATTTATTGCTTCAAAGTCAAGAACAGCCAAGGCAAGGAGGGCATGTGGATAATAAATTGCAAGACTGGACGTGGCTCAATTTCGTATAATGGAAAAGGTAAATCTCTTGAGTCCTCTCTCAACATACTTATATAGGTTGGTGAAGAGAGCATTGCGTTTGGGATAATTATAGTATTCACATAACCGATTTTTCATCCTTCATCTCAGCAGTTCGTCATTGTAAACTATAAGTAGCACCTATGTACCTAGCCCATTATGAAATGTGGCTGTCTCGAATGTTTCATTACCTCAACAAATTTTCTTGAGTATCAAACTTATCGTCCCACTCGTCCATTTCAAAAATTTCTGATTTTTTCCTGAATATTTTTTTAAGATGATCTGACAGATTTCAAGAATCGGTGGATTTTTTCTAGGTAAATGCTCAAGAAAGCTCTCAATCTACCTTCATTTTCTTCTCATATGAGGAACAGGACCCTGAGCATTTGCTTGGTTTTCTGCTTATGAATCCCATCTAAAAAAAATTTTATGACCATGAATTTCGCCCTTGTTATTGCAAATGGAGTATAGACTACTGGATACAAAACAAAATGTAACAACTTATTTGCATTTGAAATATTCTTTTCAATTTTTAAACTGTTTGTCGTTACAGAGAAGCCCGATGTTATCTTCACTGTGAATGATGAGGACATCAGTGACCTGATGAGCGGAAAATTGAACCCACAAAAAGCATTCTTCCAAGGAAAGCTGAAAATTCAAGGAAACATGGGGCTTGCGTTAAAATTGACAGAACTACAGAAGAAGGCCAGTTCTAGAATTTCAGCCCTGAGATCGAAATTGTAAATGTTTTTGGCATCCTGGTGGTTACTTCTTTGCTTTGGATTTTGGAAAGAATGTAGGGCTGATTTAAATACATTATTCACAAACTGACTTTCGCCATTATTACTGTTTGTTGTATTATGAATTGGTGCAATCTTATGTATAAGTATTCTTCTCATGACAGTGTTTAATTTCCATAGACTTATTATTTGATCTTACTCAAAGACATAATGAGTGGAATTAGTGGTGTTTAGCTCGGAATTTTAGTAAGGATATTACTAAGGGGATTTTGTTGCCGCTAATGACCCTTCTGGTTGAGGTGCGGCTTAAACCTTAATAAAAAAAAATAATAAAAACTAAGGGGATTTTACTTAGAATGTTCATCCGACGAAAGCCAAATCAGGTGGCCACAGCTAATTGCATTCCTCCCACTACGTTATCCTGAATAGTTTACTATTTCTTCTCCAATATATATATATATTTTTTAAATTCTATTTTCTAACGTCCCTGAAAAGTTAGAGCGGCTTTTCATTGTAAATTTTACATTTGCTTAAACCCAGTAACGAGCAAAGTGCCATTTATTATGGTCTCCTGAAAGGGAAACCCCAATGTTCGCTGTCAACTGAATTTATTTTGGGCTTTTTGTGGACTCTGCATGATATTTATATCTTTCATCAGCTGTACTGCTGTTGCATATGCTCTAGGAAAAACTACTGGTGAATAAAACATTCATAACAAACCAGGCGACAATATGTCTCCTAGGTGTACAACCTAAGTAGAGAGCATAGGAGGAGTCATTGGATCAGGTATTATAGTACCTCACAACAGATGTCTTAATTTATGTTACCTGTATTACTCTGTGGTTCGTTCCAAACATAGAATATTTCTATTGAATTACTCAGTATCTAAGTATTTGATTTTACTGGGTGGCAAAGGGTTAATGGATGACTCTTTTTATATCCGTTATTAGTAGGTTTAGGAAAAAACAATGTATAAAACTCCTTTAATTTGTGAGGAATTCATATTTGCACGGAGTGAGTTGACTCCGTTTTACCATTACTATTGCAAAAAAATCGTCTTCCATTGCTTTAAGGCGAGTTTATATAATAATAAAAAAAATGTATATTTAAATAAATAATGTTATAAAATAAATAACATATTTTATCAGAAAATATGTCCTTGTTCATATTTTCATGCTATTTTGTGTAGAATCCGAATTTGCAATAAAAAAGAGAGTTCCCGTATGATAAAACATGGTAATGCATGGGCAATGTAATGAGCCTCGGGTGAAGATTCTTTATTTAAATTTTTCTCTTCATTTTTCATTGAAAGTGTCCCTACAAATGAGCTCAGAACACCTTTCATCTCATTCAGATCGCGATAGTTATTCTACAATCTCATGTTGAAAGTGGTAGGTACATTGTTCTTACTGCGTCACAGATCCATGTTTTGGGAGGGGGTGGGGGGGGGGGGGGACGAGGCAACCTTTCCTAGGATACCCTACACCATCCTAACGTCTGCGTATTTCCTACAAAAAGTTGAAGGTAGTTACTGATTGAATTTTTTTTTTTCCAACCCAACTAACAACGGATATGACAATGGTAATCCACTAACTCCTTTATATCGTCCTAATCCGATGCTATTGTATCAAAAATGTTAATGTTATCCTTGATTAAATTTGGTTTATTTTGGCTCAGCTCTTTTCCAAGCAAGGCTATAAAATCCCAATGAGCAATTACTGTATCATGTCTACCCTAGCTTTCATTTTGTTTCTACTTTGAGTTGTTTAAATCTTCTTTTTTCCCCCTAGGTGTTTTTATAATGTTGGCATTATATTTATATCCCCGAGCATGTTAGTAGGTATCTAAAAATTGCTGAACAAAGGTGGGGTTGAATGTGATAAAATTTTGTCTAATCTATTGGAAAAACGGAACCACTTACATTATTTATCAAAACCCTTTGATGCATTCTTATATTTCTGGGTTTTAGGGTATTGTTTTTTTCTCAAAATTTGACCTTCAAATATGTGAAAAGTCAAATTATTGACTTACTGCTTTATGTGATGTAGAAGTTATGTGGGGGAGGGGTAGAATGCTAACAGTGGAAAAATAGGGTACAGAATTTATCATCCTTGAGCATGACCCTTCATGGTGTTAGAATGCAGTGGAAATTGAATGTAGCAGAACATTGGTAAAGGTTTTTTCTCTTTTTTTTTAATTACTCATTCTAGAAGTATTTAGTCAACTGTAAAGCAGTGTGATACTGTTGATAATTGTTGTACCTTTTTGCGCATTCATTCCACAAAAAATATTTTTCTTTTATAATTGATGTAATTTCTTACTGGTTGTGGATTTTTTCTTAGTGTTATAGAAATTTCTTGACATTATTATTATTTCTTATTTTTATAAATGACGAGGTGTATTTGAAGCCAAATATTGATATACAGAAAATTGTTATATTATACGAACATTGTTAATTATTTGTATATTATTTCTTCCGTTCCTTTTCTTCAATAATGGGGTTATGGGGATGTCGCCGTTACTACAACGCCCATTACTGTTTCCTTGTTAATTTTTTATAAGTACGCTCGGTGGGACCCAGGTCCTCTGTACTTTTTGAAATGAATAAATACATAAATAAAGAATATGTGCATTAGATAGGCCTTCATATTGAGGGAGGGAAAGTTAGGGAATGCAATGTTAGCTGTTTTACATGCTTTGGACAAAAAAAAGGCAGTTTTAGGAGAATGGCCCATAATAGGTTTGTTCGCAGTGACCATCAAACCAGTAAGAAATGGTTGGAAACGCGTTTGGGGCGTTCGCAGTGTCCATTTGAGGAAATCTATGACTGTATAGCATCCATAGTGGTCCGTTCGCAGTGACCACCAAACCAGTTTGAAACGCGTTGTGGATCGGTTAGACCGGTCAGAGAAATTTCTGCTGACCGATCTGACGGTTTGTCCCCCACCACACCGCTACCCGAAGTAGCCAATCAAATCATTCCACTGCCAGATGTAGGGTAGCGGGAGCTCAGCGAGCGGAGACGCGGAGAGATGATAAGCCAGCCGAACGAGATGAGAGAGCTGTCGGACATCTGCATGACGTGCACTGTTCACTAAGTTCTACCTTTGCATTTACCCTCGTTTTAATTCTACGGTTATTTATTGAAAGTTTCCTACTAGTTGTGTGATATGGAAAATCTTATTGGTGACAACGACGTAGAATGGGAATCTTCGTCTGAATAGCAACAAAATCAAACAGTAAAATGTTATTACTTAATCTCAACTGAAGAGTTATTTGTAAAGCTATTAACATTAATAATTATGAACGACGGTCGACTTCGATTTAGATTCTTCCCGCGAGATAAACACCACATTCTCCCACAAAATCATCAGCTGGAGGCAAGAAAAGATTGAGCATGGATTTCTTATTCCTGTTGGAAGGTTTGCAATGAATATTTTTCATTTTTCAACCTGTCTGTTGTCTTGCAGGCCATCTCTTTACAGTTTACGTTCTTTATTCATACATGAAATGTTTACCTATTCAAAGGATGAGGCGAGCCCACCAAGCAGGTTACAGCTGTTGGAGGCTATGCGACGGTTAACTTTAGTCAAACCCGTTCGCAGTGCGGATTTGGTTACAAACGGTTTGAAATTAGGTATTGGTCACGCATGCGCACTAAACCAATCACAAACCTGGTCGCCAACAGTTGGTAACCGTTTCCAACCGGCACTGCGAACAAAGCTAATTACTGACAGACTAAACACTCTAGCTACCTACTTTATCATAATTACAAATGACTCATTCTGCCGTCAGAGAACATCTCTAAACGGGAGTATTTTTTAAAGTAAGAAAAATTATATTTATAGCTCAAAATTTGTAAAGGACAGATATTTGCCATTTCCCGTAAAATGACCCACGTATAGTTTGACCAGAGATGGTCTGTGTTCTGAGGGCGTAGGGAGCAAAGGACCTATGGAACAGTGGTTGACATGACTTTCCCCTTGTTGATACCTTGCATCACCCCTTCTTGCGCACCCTATGCGGCAGAAAAGTGAACTACTCGTTGAAGCAATATTTGGAAGACAACCCTGTTAGGTAAAATTACCATGAAGAGAAATTTTGGCATTTGAGGGTTGGCTGCACTGCTTTCAGTGGTGAATGCGCTATTTCGAGTTTTCGTATAATAAATTTCATGACATCTGTTTTCTACTTCCCATGATTCGTTCTTCCTTCATTATTTTAACATTTTCTTTCTTTTATTTCGCTAGTTATATTTACCTTATTTAATTTCAACTGTTCATTATGGACAACACCCCTAAAACAGGATGTTCTTTGTCCTTTAACTTTGGTGGCAAACTCGGGAGAATGTTTACAATTACAATGTCGCCGAGTAGCTACTTCTCCTGAAAGAAAACTGAAGACCATTCTAAGGTCAATATTTGCCACTTGACGAGTATTTCCACTAGATCAGTTATAGTTGTAGTTTATAATTAGTGAAGGCAGAGAAAGAGACGATTGACCGACAATATGTCGGTATGTAGTCAAATTATCAGGATAAGGGACAAAAACGAATAAAAGTCCTTACCGCTGAGCTTTTGGTTTATATAAAACCATCATCAGGGCTCAAGAATCCTCTATAGGCACGTTTACACCGAAGTTTCGAACAAAATGTTGCAAACTTTTATTGCAAACAGCAGTTGCAAACAGTAGTTTCAAATAAAAGTTTGCAATTTTTATTTCATGGTTTTATTTCCATGTTTCATGAAAATGTTTGAAACACTTTTGACCTTGATTATGACTCGCCTATGTTCTGGTTCCTGGGATCAGTCCTTCCCAGGATGTCAAGGTCGAGGATGTCATTTGAGCCACGGCGGCGTGTGTCGTGTTGTCAAAGCAACGTAGGCCGAGATAATACTGGGTGAGGCCGTCTCTGCATTCCAGAGCTACGTACAGTGGAAACGACCTGTTGGACGATTTAAATAGAGATGATGTTGACCCTCTATCAGGTGAACTGAGAACGGACGGAAGTTTTAAAAACTTTGTAAGAATGACCAGTGAGGATTTTGAATATCTAACTTCAATGAGTGATCACAAAATTTGACCATCACGTGAGTGAGAGTGGAGGTGGCAGCAAAGGGGATGGCGGGGAAATGTTCAACGGCACACAGTGACCGAAACCAGTGTTGCAAACAAAAGTTTGCAACTCCCTTTGATCTTTACCGACTTCAGGTGGAAACAAAAATTTCTGTTGCAAACACTGAAAAACTGTTTGCAACAGCAAAATGTTTCATCTAAAAATGCGCGTTTTTAGAGATGTTTGCAATTTCTGTTTGCGACTCGTCTTTCAAACTCCGGTGTAAACTCGCCTTATGGTGTCAAAATATAGGATACGGTCATGGATGTTGAGTTAAATGTCATAACAAGAACTGGTTGCAGTTGAGGCTGACAATGGTTGGCGCATGAATAGGACTCAAAAAACTAAAATTTAAAAATTAAAAAAACACTGCTGGCAGGCATACAGAGCTAAACACGAGTTTAAGGAAAAAGGAGTGAGGTATGTTCTTTCCCTTCTCATAACCTCCTGTGAAGGCCGTGTACCACAAAATACCTACGCTGGAAAGAGAGATGTTTTTCCCTCCTCTCATTCCAGAAATATCTTGCAGTCTACACAATTTAAGCATCATTCCATTTAAAAACATAAAAGTTTGAATTCAAGCATTTGAGGGCAGATGCTCCCGTAGAGGAACGGAGGGAAATAGAGAAACTCATGAGGGAAAAGATTTTGAAATAACATCGTACGCGCCAACAATTTTTAAATGATAGGAGATAAGTAGTTCCATTTTCCTCAACAGAATTCACCCTCGGAACGCAGACCTTTGAGTATTAATGATATGGAGAGCTATTAGTGGTAGTTGAATAGTCAAATCATAGGTGCCGCTTTTGTCTCGATGGACCAGGTAAAATACGCGACTTTCAAGATGGTTGTACACCAATCAGCTGATGTCATATGGAATGTCTTGAGTTTTAGGAGGCATGCCATCTACTATTAGGTAGGTACCTTATATAAAAATAAATGAAATCTCACATGAAATGTAAGAATCAAAATGCTGCTGAAGTTTTTCTAAAAATGTTGAACATATTATAAGTCAACTTCCCGTTCAGAACAGGTACCTACCCCATTAAGTAACTTTTAGGAACTACTTTGTTCTCAGTTTACAGACACAAGGTGGGTTCACGTCCATGCGGTAATGCGTCCATCCGGTCATGCGTTCGGCCTTCTGATTGGCTTGCGGCAGTCGAAAGAGTGGGGTGAATCTTGCCGGACAAGCACTTTTGAAGCGGACAGTCCACATCTGAAAAAGATATTTTACCAAATAGCCGCATTTACGCAGTTGCCCATTGCGCAGTTTTCTTTTGTTTGATAAAGAAAGATTAGATAAGAAGGTAGCGAATAGGGGTGTGAAAAAATCGATTTTCACACTCTTCGATTTAATCGATTTTTTTGGACAAAAAATCGATATAAATCTATTAAAATTGTATGAAATTTAACCTCTTTAATAATATATATTTGTTATTAAACTCAATTTGATCCAAGTAATTCTAAGTGCTCAATTTGATTTTTTCAAGTTATTCTGAGGAGCACTTCATGGTATGCCCATGGATGAACCATGGTATGCCCAGTAACATCTCTACTGTCTAGGCAAATAGGGCCAGGTTAATAAAAAGGCACTCTTCAAAAACGAAAATGTAAAAAATTAAAAAATCTGTTAATAGGTATAAAATTTGTTTTTAAAAATTGTACCATTCGAAAACTTTGAAAAGAGCAAATTATTTTTCTAGCTTCCTAGTTGGAACTAGAAAATATAGAAACATTCCTAATAGATAAATTTTGGTTCTTCCATTTGATTAAGACAATTACTTTTATCATTATTATTATTAAATTTTTTCAACCATCATTCGCCCAGCAGAATACGCATAGAATACAGCTAGATAATCACAACACAGGTATCACGCCAGGAGCCTGCTTGCTCTATAAGTCTAGAAAGTAGGTAGGACGTACGTAGGTAACGATTTTCATAACAAGGATATAAATTTGTGACAGCTTGTACGTACCACTAGTATTTATCCATCAGTTTAGGAGTTGGATAAACCCTCCAATCACGGCTTTTTCAGGAAATTGAAGCAAATACCATTTAAATCACACAAAATTTGGACCTAAAAGGAAATTTAACACATCAGTTTGAGAGACAGATTCATCTCTCAATCAGTCTTGTCAGAAACTTGCTTAGGTAAATAATTCAAAATAATAAAATGTAAAATCTGGCTTGAAACAGTACCACCCAAAAAGTCCGATTATTAATCGATGTTTTCCCGAAAATCGATTCTTTCGATTTTCCCAAAAAAATTGATTTAATCGATTCTAGCATCGATTTTTTCACACCCAGTAGCGAACCTTTGTTTCTCTTCCTAGGTTTCTTTCGATAAAGTTTTGATTGTATCTGATAAAGAAACAAACGAAAGCCAGCGGCCGAAAGCGGCTTGTGTATAATAATAACAATAATAAATTAATAAAACACTCAAATTAAACACGGTTTTATGCAGATGAGGCCGAGTTGGGTTAAATATACCTACTTGGGTGTAGTTACCGATTTTGCGATCTCACCAACAACCTACCTTCCTGATGATCCTATTCCATTTGTGTTTTGAGACATTTTTTGATTATAGATTACCAATTTCCTGCTTGTCGAATGAGTAGGTATTTGAGAAGAGATGGCCAACCTGTCCTTACGAAATGGACAAATTAGCTACGTTAAGTATGTAAGTACTTCTTATGGTGCATCAATGCACTTACATGATTTGAAATGTGCCAACCTACAACAGTCTCATTTCAAAACGACGTCGCCTTTACAGTTAATGTAGGTATGTACATAAAAATCTCTTGTATATGCTCTCGTGATTTATGATTTTATTATTCAACTTCGTTTATGATAGAAAATTCGGGAGGAAACAGGTCTGTTTGGGGAATGCAATGGTAATAGAAGACACAAAAAATAATAACGCAATGATAAAATTTTCTGCTTTTAGAATAGGTAGGTATTTGAGAAGAGACCTAACACTTTTGCAAAACGAAGAGGAAGTAGGTATAGAAATACTACTTCTTCTAACGAAATGGAAAGATTACCTACGTTAAGTAAGTACTTCTTATGGTTCAAAAATGATTTGTAATGCGCCAACCTACACAGATTTTCGGGTAGAAATGTAATGTTATCTTGGAATAAGCAGTTGATGAAAGGACCGAATAATTACCCAACAGTCTCATTATAAAACGACGTCGCCTTTGCAGTTTTAATGTACATACATAACAATTTCTTCTGTACGCCCTCGTGATTTTGTTATGAGTTTATTATTCAACATAGCTTATGGAGCTGTAATGTCCATGAAATGTGTGATAGGTTAAAGAAAAATCGGGAGGAAATAATATGTCTCTTTGGAAAATGCAATGGTAAGAGAAGACACGAACAATGATAACACAACCGGATGGTTGTGAACGGCCTGCCGCAATTCCGCACTCCTCTCCACTACTTCCAACCCCAGACGCATTGCCGCATTTCCGCATGGATGTGAACCCACATTCAGTTTTTGTGCAAATAGATTTGTTTATTGATAATTTTGTTAGAAATATAGTTTGTAAATATATTTTAAAGGTCAGATTAAAAAATATAATACCTAGGTACTTATTATTATCAATTTGTATTATGCATAAATATAATTATCAAGTATTAATAATGTTATGTTGTAATGATGTTACGTCGAGGTAATAAATGTAGTCATAAATTTAGTTCTTATCTTAATATAAATTTCAAGCCAACACTTAGTGACTTTTCATTGAAAACTATTTCCTATTATCTTGAAAATATCTGATGGTAGATCTATCAATTTTAATAATCAGTACCTATTGAAATTTTGAAGTGATTTGAGCCCAGAATATGCTAGTTTCATTATTAAAGTACGATTCCGAGGGGAATAGTAAGGCATTCGGAGCATTAGAAAGGAGCAGGTGTCTCGAGTGTGACGTCACTGCGCAGAAGGGACGAAAACGAGCACCTGAGTTGACACACTCTTGTTCCTTCCCACCACTGCCTGAGCAACTGTCTAAAATCAAGTAATCAAGGGTTACCTCTGGTAAACGTTTCAGGTCTCAAGCACACATATTAACGGAGATATGGTTCATAGATATAAACATACATTTTTACCGCCCTGTCAAACTGACCCCTTCTTAAATGGTTGTTTACACCGCTCAAATTTCGGGGGTCTGGGGTTCAAAAAGGTCAGGTCAAAAAAGTTTTAAGTCTCTAGCACCAGCATTACCGGAGCTATATTATGGACTGTCGCTGGGTGAAAGTCCCTAACTTCACTTTGCTCTGATCCCCTCCGACAAGAACCAAAAATCTTGAGATGTATGGAGATACGAAAAAACTTGTGGTGTACAACAAAGATCAGTGCAATTTTTATGATGTCATTTTGTCAAATTATATTTCTTTTGCTTCTTCTTCTTTGCATCTTACGTGATTCAATTGACATTTTTCACCTTAGGCAGTATTCAAATCGATTCGACTAGTCCCATTCGATTCAGTAGAAGAATGTATGAAAATAGACTCAACTTTTATTTTTTACAATCATCTAAGTGATCCAAATTTTTTTTTTTTTCCAGAGAGTCGACGTTTCTAAACTGCTATGAAAGTAGGTACAATTCATAAACTCCAGCTGCTCTCTTAGGGTTTGTTCGGACACGTAGTTCGTAACCGTTCGTAACTGGACACGCCCACTTTTGGCTGTTCGGACAACACGAGAACCAGTTCTGGAAGACCTCGAACTAGCAGTTCGTTGTTCGGACGTAGTAGTTCGTTACCGTTCCGAACCAGTTCTACCAGTTCTGTCTTTTTTCCAGAACTAATAGTTCTAGACGTGCGCAGTAAACAAGCTTGGCCCCGCCCTATATGCACGTACCTCCCGCCAAACTTTCAAGTTGTCATCAACCTTCTTAATTCACATTCTCGCGCTCACATTTTTATCTGATGTCTTTTCAATTTATCTTGTCCTTAACGTTTCATACAACTGTGAGTAACTCGTGTAGATACATGATTGCGACCTTACGGTACGACATAAAAACATTCCGATTCTAGAGATGGTTTTCTATACCCCTACTTAAAATAGCCTAAAATTATTATTTTAGGGTTAACAAATCGAAGTATGTGAAAAAACGTCTTTTTTAGCAGTTGTTGCCTTTTCTCTTAAACGCCTCGAGGGATTTTGATGAAATTCATAGGAGTTATTCTTCTTCTGGGTGCAAATTAAATTCAGTTCCCCTCATCCCGTAAGACTGGTAGGTACTTGATTAGTAAAAAAGTTCTTAAATGGCCAATTTGGGGGGGGGGGGGGGGGAATAATCGGTTTTAGCACTTTTTGGTCTATTCTCCAAAATGGCTCAAGGGATATTGTCAATGAAATTCATAGGAGTTACCGAGGTCAAGTTCAGTTCCTGACAGGGCGGGCAACTCTCAACTAATGATAAAGAGGTTTAGTTCAGATTTATGTGTTCAGTAGCCATTTTCAAAACACATCAAAGTCAAACCTTGGGCGGAAATACATTGAACATGAAAGTACGCAATTAAATTCAAAACATTTTATTGAATAACAATTTAGGTATTGCTGCTTAAATGTAGTATCACAAGATACTAACAGGCCTCATAAACATTAACAGGCGGTTAACAGACCTGATAAAGTATAACAAAAATATTGAGTTATAGTTTTTATAACACAAATTACAAACATGTAACCACGTTTTGGGAAAAAGACGGAGAGATTATCAGGTTATCAATTCCGAACTACACGAAATGGCGTTCGGACTGGGAGTTCAGAACTAAGAGTTCTGAACCGGTTCCCATCCCCTCCCTTTGCAGTTCGATTCCGAACTAGATGAATTCCGAACTGGTTCGGAACTACGTGTCCGAACAAACCCTTAATGTTCCGATTACATACGTATTCCTAGTTCAAGTCAGAACAATTTCTTCTCTGGGTCTGTGGTGAATTGACTATCTCTTTTGTTGTCTTGCGCTGAATGTAGCCTTCCGATTACCTTCCTAAAATCGTTCAGAGTTTTGAAGTTACTAGTTTTGGGCGTAACCAACTTGAAATTCATATTCCCTGTAAAATTGTTTTTGCCTAACACCGCCTGAGACGTTTCAATAAGTATTTAGCAATTTTTCTATTCGTTGACAATCTACTTTTGAATTAGCTTGGAATATAGAATTGAACCTATATCCATTCGTCTTTCACTTGTGGGATGATTTCTTGTTTTCATCAGGAGATTTTCGTGTAAGTACTTATCTTGTGACCATAGATTATAATGTAGTAGTAAGTAGTGAATAACTAGCAGATCTAATCTTCTGTAGTTATCCATCACAATTGAGTGTTTACCCACTTGTCGCGCACTTCTTGAGGTACTTGAGATTTCAAGTGTTTACATTAGATACCGATCCATCCACCAAACATTTTCCGATCGTGGAAGCACTCCAATTCATCCCTCGTTAATGTTACGGATTGAACACAATAGCGCCGTTCACACTGGATTGTGTGCGGAAAGTAGACCATTCACAAGAACTGCTGATTTACATTTTGTCTCGATTATTCATAACAAGCATCACTTTGCTGGGACAAAGATGTATTGGCCTTGGCCTATATTATCTTAATTTCAAAATTTTATTTGTCATTTTAACTTCACTCACAAATCTTTGAAGTTGGATGAATTTTTCCAAAGAATAAAATGGCCAAACTTTTTAGTAGGTATGCCATTTAACTTTACTCACAAGTCTATGAAGTTAGATGCATTTTTCCGTAAAACATTTTAATGCAAAATTGTGCTCCTATACTGTCATTTGTGCTAACAGCCATTACTTAAGTATGTATTGCTAGCATTTAATACCCATTAGTACGTATTATATATTCTTAGTTATACCCTTAAAAACACATACAATTGAGCGTAACAAATCAACTAAAAACTCGTGAGTTGAAGTGTAAAACTAGGTTATAACGGAGTTAAGGATATCTGCGTGTGTTGAGCCCCCTCTACACAATTGCCTATGCCGTTCGAGTAAATTTGCCTCGCATCGGCACTGGCGCAAGGTTGTGGCTGGCCAAACTTGATGGAGATGAAAAACTGGCCGCCGCAAGAACAACTGCGACTGGCCGTTGACGGGATCCACGAGCTGTGTAGCTCTGCTATACCTTGTCAACTTCGTTCTACTATACGTTTTTATTTTGTTTTCTAAAATTAAATTAAATTAAATCGAGATGTTTTAAATTTCTTATCTGATTTCCGTGATTGGGTTATGTTTGATCCAGGTTCCAGTCCTGTTATCCTTGGAAGTTGCAGATTTACTTTCGGTGGGGGTAAAAGGAGTGGGTAATTCTGATACATACTGGAATATTTTCGTTTTTCTCATTTTTTAATTTAATTATGTTATTCATCTTTCTATTGTTATTATTATTTTTATTTATTTATTCATTTATTTATTTTTTTTTTTTCAATCTTTTGGTTTAGATGGAATATCTTTTCATTTTGATGACGAGTTTTTGTGATGGCGAGTGATGGTACCTATTATTTACGCAATTCTCAACCGATTTTATGATTCTTATTTCGTTCAATTATACTCGAAGAATTAGATTTTTTCGAGAAACCATGCTCAGTAATTAAATTTCATAGTGTTTGGGAGGAGGGATTACCTTAACATTGTGATATTTTCAACCAATTTGTAAAAACAGTTCTGCTTGTAAATATGTATGCCCAGTAAAATCTCGATCTATTCGCTATTCTCACCAAAATCTTGTACATTGTTCAAGATCTTGTACCCATTCATAGGGATGTTACAGGCGTCGACCAGGGACATTGTGATGTGATGGCACAGCGCGACCTGATTTTCCATTCGGAAAAATATTAATTTACGAACAATACCTTTCCAGTCTAGCTGAAGTTCCCACCGCTAATGTTTACTCTCCCGGCTATCCCACGTCTCCCAAGTTTGTGGTGGTACCTCTGTATATTACTCGTACTCAAATAAATAACGATAAATAGTGGTTATATACTTGTGTTTACATCATAGCAACATATACCCGAATCACCAGCTGTTTATTTGTTACACTGGTGTCAGAACATTTACGAACCCACAAAGATCTGACCTCCTTTGTGAGTATTTTAACTATATAAAACAGTTTTGTTCGCAAATTGTTATTCTTAATCTTGAATACGTGCGAAATAGATGGCTACATCAACAACAATGGGTTCATGGTGGCTCATGGGCTGAGGGGATGCCGTCATTTGACCCCACCTCCAGTCCATATGCCCATATAATTTGAAGATATCTTGTGAGTCCTTTCCGAGCAGTATGATGAAGAGAAAGCTACAGCATGAGTGGACCGAGTACCCAAATTTCAAGTCCAAGCCCATTCACACGTTTATCAAACTTACATCGTGCCATAAACAAAACCAAGAAAAGCATCCCTGGTCAATTTAGAATCCGCTTCTACACCCTCACCACCGAACAGCCCAAAAACTGCCAAAATGCTTGTCGTAATATTGAATTAGGTGATAACAGAGTCCGATCTTCTCCTAGTGTGTGAGTGGAGTAAGGTATTGTAACTCCACCTCTTGAGAGAGGGTACTCAACATGCACTTTGCGCTTTCTGCAAAAATGTATGGAGGTAGTTTTTTCAGGTGAAAAATTAAACCTTGCATCCGTGCTGTTTGATAGATGGTATCAAAAGCACGTTGCAAGGTGTCACACACATGTTCCACATGTCACACACATGCTCCAAGACTATTTTTAGTTTTAAAACCCACTTTTTAACCCCTCGATGATAGAAATCTGCCGATTTTATCAGAAATTTTCCCATGATAATGTATACTTATCTATTGTTTTTCCTCTAAAGTTACATCTTCCCTAGCCAGATTGGAAACTTTATCTCTACTCTTTTTCCTAATAACCTTATTCCCGTATGGTATCTATGAGATTTTCTCCATATCCATTTCTAGCCGCTATGCTTTTGATAATGGATTTTTCTTTGGATAAATTTCGTTTACTCATTGGAATAGATGGTGCTCGGTTGATCATACTATGGAAAGCTACATGCTTATGGACTAAAGTAAAGGGTGATTTAAAGTATTATGGATCGGTATATGACTATATTTATCTTTTCTATAAATTGAAAAATCATACTTCTCGTCTACCAAAGAGATGGGCGATCAAGAAATTGAGTTTATTCCCGCAGAATTCGAGGATGAATTTGATAAAGGGATCTAATTTATTATTTTTGTCCGTGAAACGAATTTAGTTGTCTTTCTGTGCCCTTTCATAGAATGACAATATTATAGGTATATGTATGCAGTAGAGAAGAATATTTATGTTGCGAGTTGTCAGTATTTGTTGCTCAAGATATCCATATACTCGTATATATATCTGCGAGCAGAGGAGATAACGGAGAACCCACAGCAACCCCCCTGACTGTGTATAACATTGCCCCTCAAATGAAAAGTAATTTTGATCCGTACAAATAAACATCAAATTAAACAATTCATCTTTTTCGAAAATATTAAGTTTAGAGGAGTGTGAATCAGCCTGCATACCACATCTTTGCAGCTAGCTACATAGATGTTGTTGAACAGACTAACTTCGTTTAAAAGATGTGAGTTTAGCATTTGGATGCATCTGAATGTCCTTCATTTTGGAAACCAAATCATAACAATTTAGTACAGTATATTGATTTTGTTTCTAAATAAAATATTGAGTTTTTTCTCTCTCGACCAAAGGGATTCAATCTCCCTTCACCTGTGACTATATAAGCTGTGTCCTTTCTAATGCGTGTTCGGTTATTGTATGTTACTGATGACAGCCTAACCGTCAAAATCGATTCAACATTGTAATTCTTTATTTTTCGTGGAAATAGACAATGTTTCGTTCACTAACTTCCGTTTTGCGAGTTGAAGTGTAAAACTCCGGTTATAACAGAATTTGAGAGATCTGAATGTGTTACTATACCTTCTCCACAACCTGGACCCTTCAAAATACCAAGAATAGAATAATGAGGTTCATTCATCATAACTACCATAATATTACCTTCGTTCTAAGGGGGTACCTACATTTCCAGGATTCTTTCTTTCTAAAAATCCTATTACTTTGTTTGAACTAGTTATGTGAAACGTACTTTTTTTTATTACTATCTACTTTTATGTGAAAAATTGCTTAAATATAGATTTCATCACAATTTAAGTTTTCCGTCTACTTCGTAGAAATTGAGTGTGCGCATTGCATATGGAGATATTGAATGACAGAAACGTAGTGTTGAGCCATGCACCTGATGATATTTCACTGTTTATTCCTGAAACCTGTACAATTGTACATATACCATCCTGTTCGACACAGAAGTTCTGGGAAACGTGCGCAAACGCACAGTGGCATAGACCGAGAATAACCATAATAACTGTTAACCGGACTAATTTGGAACAGCTGGATTTGTATTCCAGCCAATTCAGGGACTGGACCAGAAGCATTTCCCTAGCTGTCCCAACTGTTTCGTGTAGTTGCTGGTCCTGGAAATGCGGAAAGTGAAGCTCCTCAAACATCCACAACCCGCTCTATTCGCAAATTGACAAGTAGTTCTCAGGATGGTTGAGAAGAGGGAATCGGTTCCAATGAGTGGTGAATTGTTTTTATGGGGAGCAAAATAAGGAAGTTATATTATCTTAGCAACGATTAGTTGTGTATGAAAAGCATTAGAAAGACACATCACACTTTTCGTCTCATCACACTAATTTCAGAGTGAGCCCCTAACTATTGTAACGGGCTAAAAATATTTGCTACCTCGACAGGAGTTCGAACTCGCGTCGTCACAACTACGAGAAATTATTATTAATTTCCCGGAGTTGCAACGCTCTAACGACCAGAGCTAAGAGGCCAGGGTGACCAAACCTCTTCGACTGTGAGAGTTATTTTTCCTGGAGCGTAACATTTCCCCGGAGTCAAATACCAGCCGTCTCGGCTGGTTTGGGGTCGGACGAATGACGAAGTGTAACTGCAGGCCGCTGGCTCAGCAGATGCTCGCTGGAACAAGTCAGCAGTCGAGCGAGGTCATTGTCGCGGTGTGTTTTGACTCAAGTGAGTGAGGAAATGAAAGGCATAACAACAGGAAATGTGATGTTTACAGTCTTTTGGCTCGAGAGGGATTTAATTAATTATTGTTTCGTATGATTTCGGGTCCTATTTCGGCTGCGCCACTGTACCGGCCCAAAAATAATTGATACCTCGACAGGAGTTCGAACTCGCGTCGTCACAACTACGAGAAATTATTAATAATTTCCTGCAGATGCGACACTCTAACGATCAGAGCCATGAGGCCAGGGTGACCAAACCTCTTCGACTGTGAGAGTTATTTTCCCTGGAGAGTAACACTATGTGAAAAATAGGTGTGTGGCCTCATTCAACTATTTTTGTCTCCAGTAACTTCCATATTTTAGGAATCGCCTTCAGTTACATTTGATTTCAGTAAACTGCTATCTTGGTCTCTAGGACTTCATTTGTATGAAAACGAAACTTCCTATTCAAACTTATCACTGATACAAACTAAAGCAGAACTAGTTCTTTCCCCGCATGGATGGGACCGCCATGTCCAGAACAAGTCCTTAACAGATTGGCAGGGTAATACCTAGGAAAACCAGCAAGTATCAAGACAAGTATACTTATGATATGTTTCATGATTGTATAGGTTGAATTACGATGTTGACAAGGCCTGTTGATTTATTTATTGTAGTTTTTGTTTTACAGATCACCCTCCCCTCAGATCATCCACAGATGAAATGTGTCTGTGCACTGAAATACCTGCAATAATCATCATCTAGAGTTTGGGAAAAACTATAGCTACTTGAAAAAAGTTATGAGAATTGTTAGAGACTATAAATCTGAAGAACCAACAATGAAATTGATCAATCAGCGAATTCACTACATGTTGATCCAGACAAAGCCTCTGAACTGATTCCAATTACAGTAGTATATCTGTTTGGTTGATGAAGAAACATAAACGTTGTGCTCCAATTTAAAAAAAAAAAAATCCAACGAAAAATACTCAACTAATCACCTGCACAGATACGAGGTATGCTTTATGTTATTATTTCAGTATCAAGTACTCGTACAATTCTCTTTTAGCTAATTTAAAACATGAAATTGGAGGCCACCCTGCACATCTATCCCAGTATTGAGATGAAGTAGTATGCTACTACTATTGTTCATTTCTAACTCTAATTGTTCAATTTATTGTTTCAGGCGATATGTTGACAAGCACTGTAAAGCATGGACTCCATTGTTTGCTGTTATTTACTGTCATCATTGTATTTGAGCTCACAACTGGTGGCCTCAAACTATTTCAGAGTGAAGCAATTGTGATAGACCCATGGGAATCATATGGTTACATTGGTGCCACATTCCTCTACACATTGAGACTTTTGGCATTCCTACCTCTTCCCCATATCCTGTTGAATTTTTGTGGGCTTGTATTTTTCAATGCTTTTCCAGATAAAGTTGTAATAAGAGGTAGCCCATTACTTGCTCCATTCATTTGCATTAGAGTTGTCACAAGAGGAGATTACCCACAATTGGTGCGAACCAATGTTTACAGGAACTTAACAAAATGTATCGATGCAGGGTTGGAGCATTTTATGATTGAAGTAGTTACTGACAAGGCTTTGAATCTTCCAAAGGACCGCAGGGTTGTTGAGACAGTTGTTCCCACAAATTACAGGACTATCAGCGGGGCATTGTTCAAGTCAAGAGCATTGCAGTATTGCCTGGAAGAAGGCGTGAACTCCTTGGCCCCAACTGGTGTGTACACTTTCTTAACATTTTGAAGTTGTAGTATTTACTTTACAAATGTAACAAAATGGAATATCTCTTGGATTAGGTGTGATTCTTTATATTAGCGAGTTTTTGTGTAAACAGTAGGTTTTGCTATAGGCTGACAAATTATTGATATTCCAGGTAAATTTGTTTAGGGTCCTTCTTTTAGTGAAATTAAAGAACGTTTTTGAGCACAATTGCGTACAAAATCAATAAATGTCTCATTTCACTGTGGATCTTTTCCAATTGATATTCCTCTAATTCAACAATTTTTAGCCTAATTTTTATTTTTTATTTGTGAAATTTTATAGTGCCCAAAATTATTGTTGCCTAACGAACTCATCCTTTCTTTTGAAATGCTTGGTATTTTGGCGAGTGAATGGAATTGTGAATGAAAAAGCGTTTAATGAAAGGAATAAAAAAAAGTGTTCAACTCAGATCGTTTCAGAATGCCTCAAAACTGATTTCAAATAAGAAAATTTTGGAAAATGTATTTTTTCAAATTTTTAGAGTGATTGTAAAAAACCATTTCCGGCACTCAACACTTGGCATGGATGCTGAAGGGATTAAATGCTTGCATTGAGAATACAACTACCTACCTGTTGTTTTGTTGTACACATTCCCTTTTTTTCTATATTTATCTACGAATTTAAATAATTATAGATAATATATAACCTCACGTATCATTGTTTTGGGCGCCAACAATGAAACTTCGAAATTTACCAAGATGTTTTTACTTTAATTATTCATGATGGTACCCATTAAAGAGAATAATCATGACAGTACTGAGCATAAGGGAGAATCTATTTAGAAATAGGGTAAACCAATTTAGAATTAAATATTTGTATTCAGGACAATAATATTACCAATCTACAAATCCACGTAAGGATTTGTCACACTTTGTTGCTCCTAAGAATATGTATAATTTTCAGTCTGCTTTACCTTTAATTTTGGTAAATCCTCCTGCATGACGAAACGAGTAGATGTTATTCAGGTCATTGACTTTCTTGGCTAAAACTAATAAACTCAAAACTTAATTGCCTAAGCTATTAATCTCTAACTATTGCTAACATTAACCGGAAAAAAAAAAAAAAAAAAAAACATTTCCGGCACTCAACACTTAGCATGGATGCTGAAGGGTTAATTATATGTTGTTTACGATTTCGTTGAATTCCTAATTTGTATGTTGGTACCTACCTATTGAAGTCCTAGTTGATTACCGCAGTGGTTAAAAAAACTTAGAACGTATTGGTAAAAATGTTCTTGATTGTTACATCTTACAGAACTTTTTTGGAAATATTGTAATTAAGCCTTACATGCTTGGAATTGTTGCATGCAATACATGCTTTATTTTGTCACCTAAGAGATCTAATGATTGATACAGGGTGAGAGAAATGCACATGGTGGAAATTCTTTGATATTAGATAGAGTAATATCGCTAAAAAGAATTCTGGTTAAGAAATATCTTGGCATCCAAATGAGACAAATTATTTCCTACCACAACGCTGTTTATCGAATTTTCTTTAGGAAATTTTGGGCTAAGATAAATTGTGTTCGCCATGTGATTTTCACAACAAACTGAAAATTTCACCAGCTCTGTGCAGTTCGCCAATTCATGATTGCCTGCGTCCTCACATGGCATAACAAGACAAATTTTTCATGGAAATCGTCTAAATATAAACATTTAATTATTGCAGCGGACCATGCAAAACAATAGTTAAATAGTTATTCTTGGTCTGATTGAAAGTATGCCAGTTAAGATTAACTTTCAGGAGTTTGATTGCTCGACCTAAACTTGACTATTCAAACATTGTACGCCTGCAATGGTAATGTTTTCTCCATGCTTACCTTTCATATTCTTTTCTCTCCTTCTTCCCATGTTTACCCTCTCAAATAATACTTTAATAGAACAATTTTAGTTACACAATTTTAGAAACAGTTAGTTTTAAGGGAAGGTATGAAACTCTTCATAGTGAATGGAGGTTGTATTTTAGACATAATTAACGAAACTCATTGGTAAATGGAGGAAGAGACGTAGTCTGAGTTTTGCCCCAAGGTCCTAATCTGGAAACTTGATTAGGAGAATATGTTGGGCACTAATGCATTACGACTCCCCGTTACTCATTGAATTTTCTTAGATTTAGTAGGAACCTTTTATACCATACTATTCATTTCAAACTCTGGCATATTCCTAGCACTGTTACATGTTGTATGTTTAACTCTATCATTCATTGCACATTCTAGATTGGATTGTCCACCTGGATGAAGAAACACTTTTGACTGACAATGCAGTGCGAGGAATATTGAATTTCGTTTTGGATGGTAAATGTCAATTTGGTCAAGGTCTTATCACTTATGCCAATGAGGAAGTTGTCAATTGGGTTACCACCTTGGCTGATAGCTTCAGGGTTGCAGATGATATGGGAAAACTCCGAGCTCAGTTTCTGCTCTTCCATAAACCACTTCTCAGCTGGAAAGGATCATTTGTTGTTACACAGGTAAATTATCATATGACCATCCATACCTCAATACTATCATATAATTATGTGCCCTACATTCCTCGATACCAGGGGACATTGAACAAATTTCCAACTTTAAACTTATGAAGAAATTTAATTTATTTGTAAAATTTTAAATAACTATTTGAAAGTAGAGAGGGAAAGGCAAGGTTGAAATTGGAGAATGTGCTATTTTCACAGGGGTATCCAGTTTGTTTTCGTGACTACTATAGTTTTATAAATAATCACATCTGAAGTGACGCCTAAATTATTTAGGTGATTCATTTATGGAATGAATATTCACTATTTTCCAGGGCTTATAGACAAAAAAGGTTAATAAAAGTGTAAGGTTTGCTAATTTGAGTAGAAAATTGAGTATATTGGTGTACAACATTTATGTGGAACAGAGGATATCCTGAATCATAATGTTCATTTGTTCACCCAGAACTGTTTCAAGATCAAAGGCAAATATTCAACTTTTGTTCTATGCCATTTCCATGCTCATTTACAACTTTTTGAACTCTATCACATTTCGTTGTCTTAGGCCAGCCACACAACCAAAAAGTTTGCAAGCTATACAAATTGCCTGGTGCTAACACTTACTAACATTGCCAACTAGATGGCTGGCCATGTCTATGGACCCCCCACTACTTCTATCTAGATGCTTATTTAACTTATTCAGGACAATATGCAAGGCCTAGTGGATTTCTGCTTGTAGGATAATGTTACTGGCAAAAGCCTATATTCCTACCCATACTGCAGAGGTTAGACATGACCCGAATCCATTTGGTAGCTCACCCAAGGCAATAGCCTTGGTGAGTTTAAGTAAGTGTGGTGACCATGTGTTCTCCTGGAAAAACTCACTCCCAATAGCTGGACACTCCCAGACATCTTGTAGCCTGCCTGTAGAACTCTCTAGAAGTCGTATAAAAATCAGATTAAGATTAGATGTATTACGTAGGAACATCTGAGGGGGCAAGTTGCAGTTACCATTTTTCAATGTGAACCAGTTCACAAAAATCAATATGCCTTTAGATCATTTTAGTACTCAACTGGGCTGAATGCTCTCAGGACGTTGCCTGTGATGCTAGCCACTTTCAGGGGGAGCACATTCTAAAAGTGGTGAAAGACCACTGTAGATACCAAGATAAATTGCCTCCCTCCCTCCCAACTGCCCTTCTTGTTCTGGGATAAATACTGTGCAGACATGAGTCAATGCCTTAACACCCTCAGTGTGTATCTGAAATGGTGGCTGACCCCCGCATGCATACAATAATTCCAGAAGGGAAAGTAATTATGATCTCAATTTTTGGTATTCTAGAAACCAGATAGTGTAAGAAAAAAAATTTTTTTTTTGTGTGCATGTTTTCAATAACGACTCCACTGTGGAGTCGTACGCCACGGGGAACTACTTGAATATGAAAACCCGCCACAAATATCCCTGCTGCGGGTTGAATGGGTAAAGACTTCAGAAAAATAAGTAGTTTTCGCAGAATAAACCCCAAGGACGACTTGAAAATTATGGTGAGGTACACTCTGGTAGGAAGGTAGTTACAATAAAAGTCATTGGTTTAGTTTTGAATTTACACAATAGTGTAATGTCAAGACACATCAGATCTCACTCTAGCATACGGTAGATGAATTATACTGGTTGTACAAGTTCCCGATAGAGATCGTGGCTTGGCACATTGATACTGAATGAGGGAAAAATAATGGGAAGTTCCAGGAATCGGAGGGTGTAACAGGGAAATACCCATTGCGCCTCAATAGCACCTGAATTATTGTATGCTATTACTGTGATATCGAGAAATCAGGAGAAATAATAGGTACAAAGATTTAAGGCAATAGTCTACTGGTTTATTCAATGAGGTAATTGTATTGCTCTAGAGAATATTACGGGAATTCTACTCGTAACTAACCTTGAGAGGAAGTTATGAATTGTAACTTTACAGTTTGTATAGAAGACACCACAAGGGATATAGGAAGGAGGCTCAGTCCAGGAAGGCAATATGGATATTCAATAGATATCTAGAATTACTATATGAAAATCGGATATGCGTAAAATAGACTGATTGTGATACTCTTACCATCTTGGAAGAATCAGGAAAGGCCAATGATGGTTTCTCTCCTTCTCGGAGCTAGCACCGTCACACTCCTAGTGGCCAGCCAACCTATAGATGGTGCTTGCTGTCAGTTTCACTACAAGAGTGAGGCACCATTCAAGAAAATAGCCTGGGCGGTTGTACGCGACTCCACGGGTGGAGTTCTACGCTTGCTGGGAAGGATCACTACAACTCCTCTGGTGGAGTAGTACGCACTGAACGTGCTAAGTGGTCTTCCACACTAAAGCTGATGTTTGAAGACCTGTGACTCTACAGTCACGAAATTATGGTTGCCTTATTATTTGATTTTTCATGGAACCTTAGGGAAGTCATAAGGTTACAAAAAATCTTAATCTTGAGTATGAAAGTATCTAATTTAAAACAAACCATTTAAAGAAAAATCTCTGAGTAACTTTTAGTTGCAAATTAGTTATAGAAACAAACTCCGAAGTTTTGCACACCTGCAATGTTATTATTGCAACTGGGTCCTCAAGTAGATCTAGTCCCACAAGTGGCAACTGGGATTCAACAGTCATTGGGTTAAAGAAAAAAAATTGCATAATTCGAAGTATTACTTTATTATTTACTTATATTTCCTGACATTAGAAAGATAGTTTCATTTGTGCAGACACTGCCATCCACATATATGACCTTTTTTTAAAAAGAAGATATGAAATTAACTTGACCATTTGTTAATTTTATTTTCAGGTGAAAGCAGAACAGGAAGTATCATTTGACAATGGTTTAGATGGCTCAGTTGCTGAAGATTGCTTTTTTGCCATGAAAGCGTACAAAGAAGGTTACTCATTCAATTTTATAGAAGGTGAAATGTGGGAAAAGTCCCCTTTCACTTTGTGGGACTTTGTACAGCAAAGAAAACGTTGGCTTCAAGGAATCCTTCTGGTAGTGCATTCCAAAGTGTTGCCTTGGAAAACCAAAATGTTCCTTGCAATATCATGTTACTCATGGGTGACAATGCCATTATCAACTTCCAATGTTATATTAGCTTCCCTTTGCCCGATTCCATGCCCACCCTTGATGGACTTCGTTTGCGCATTCATTGGTGCAGTCAGTATATATATGTACATTTTTGGAGTCATTAAGTCCTTCTCACTTTACAGATTTGGGCTTATAAAATTTACTCTTTGCATTATTGGTGCACTTGCTACAATTCCTGTAAACGTTATAATTGAAAACATTGCTGTAATCTGGGGTTTATTTGGTAAAAAACACAAATTCTATGTTGTTAAGAAAGATGTTCTCACCCCACTGACTCAGATAACAGTTTAAAAATATCATGTTAGCATTCTACTGTTTTTCAAGAAGGAACTGTCAATAATATAAATATATTTCCTCGAGAGGATTAAGTGAGTTTGTATATTCTTCATTATCAAGTCTTCTTTGGGCCACTTTCACTGATTTGCATCAATTTCCCATCAACTTGGGGGAAAAAAAAACAAGAGACCGGAGATTTAGATTGGTGTTAAGGAATTGTCTTCCACCACATTAATTCAGACGTAAAAGTAATCACCACAGGAGATGGTTACGGTTTGATTAGGTTAATGCCAAAATGTATAATTTTGACCGAGAATCATGGAGAATGTAACCATGTTGGACAAAACTACGGCTCCTCAGGGCATGGCAACATCTCCTACTCAACAACAGCTGTTTCATTTCTAGTTCTTTCATGATTAAGTGATTTCTTTGAAGTTCAAACACAGACATTTTCAATCAGAAGGGAGATTTCAAAAGCCATTGTATCTGAAACTTGTTTCTAATGGAAACCCCAAAAAGTGAAGTGAACTAAGATGAAATACAGAAGAATATTTCTACACTCGTGGCGTCAGGACTATCTGAATGCCTTGTAGATTTCCTGGCTGCTACTGATACTAGATGATATCACTCCTTCTTTCCTCCAAGAAATGTATGTGTAGGAGGATACTAGCAGAAAGAAGGGAGGTGACACATGAAACCATAAAAAGTAAATAAATCTCTATAATTCCATAGGAAACCCTTAAATTGGATTATCAAGCTTGGGTGCGTACCAAGATAGATTTATACTGAAGGAGTCAAAGGACTTTGGTGATGCTGGTTTTCATCTAGCTGTCGCAGAAAATTCTCTTCCTTATGAATCATGGTCGATATTGTCACTTGAATAATACTCAAAATGATGAATAAATGCTTTACAGAGGCGCTCATGTGATCTCAGATTCCCTTTCGACCTTTAAACAACCGTCTTGTTAGATGACATTTGAAATAAGGTTTCTCACTTTGATGTGTCTTCTAATCTAGTTGTATGGCGAAATTTGAAATGTATCTTCTTGCTGGAAAACAATCCTTGATACATCTAGGGTCGGGTAATTAAGATAATCAACTTTGGTAATCAGAATCTCAAGTTTTTACGAATAATTAACCAGCAACAGGCGTTGGTTAAAGGTAAATCGCCTTGATGTCGAATTAAGCCCAAACATAATGCTAATTGTTAACTCAAATGGTGAAAGTGGCCCTTACTTGTTTTATTCCCAACCCCGAATAAAATTTCATGAAGTGATGATTTATCATAACAATCTGAGTTTTAAATTGATTCGTTTGTACTTATTATTTGTATTATATCCATTTATTATAGTTAAACGCAGTTAAAACTTATTTTCTTGCCACTTCTAAACTAAGCAATACCTTGGAACTTGACTAAATTCTATATTTGTTTGTACTTATTGGTAGTCTTCTAAACTTTACTACTCCTCTGCTACAGTATTGCTATAGGAGTTACCAAATGGATTATCGTATCAATTTTGTTAAATTAACACCAGGACTTGGGAATTAAAATGAACTGAAAAACCTACATATCCATGACCTTTTTTTTTTCTTTTGTAAAGTTTGTACAATATATCAAAGATAGTTTCAACATTCATCTTTGTTTGAACTGTTATCTTTCAGTTGTACTTGTGTTCCAACAGTTACCAACTCTGAAAGTAGGTTGGACTACCATGATGAATCCATGTGTCCTGGCGTTATGTATGTATTATTACTTCATTCAGTTTTTTGTATTTCAGCAGAATTCCAGATCAAACAATCCTGTATCAAAATTAATATGCTCATATCTTTATTGCTATCCAGATGTAGTCGGCACTGTCTGCCCATATCTAGTTCCCTGGACATCTTCATAGAACTTGGCTAGCAATGCTCAATATTGATCTACATCACCATTTTGTTGAATTTTTATTTTATTGTATCACCAAAAATAGTTGTTTTGTAATTTTAGTTAATTTGTCATGTGTTATCTTGGACTGTCATATGGGTTAGGCGTTTCAATGAACCGATTCTCATACGATTAGTGAAGTTAGGCAACGTCGAGTGTGGTGAATACTTGGATGGACAACCGCAAAGGTAAGGGTCTCACATCCAAGTAATTTTCACGCTTCTTTGGCGAATCCCTCTCCACTCAAGGGGGCAAGGCAATGAGTAGCTTAAAACGAAACCATCTGAACGAATTCTGATCCTCCATTTTGGGGGCAGCTGATGACGTCCATGTCGCCCGGGACAGTCGGACGAAAAGCCCTAACCTGCAATGGATGTTTACTACTTACTTATTTTTTAGACTACAATACCATAGTTGCATACACATCGAATCATCTCATCTGCTATCATAATCTGTATGCATTTTTAATTGAGAATGAATTGCTTTTCTGCAAAACTATGGTCTTTATAAATTATAAGTCTATTTAACGTATATTAATGGTTGGTTTGCTTGGAACTGTTATGCCAGAGAAGCACGTACTAGCAACAGTAGCATTCAAATAGATCAGTTATCTTTGAAAAACTATTGGTGGGACAATCCCACCAGGCTCCTTTGTCATTTTCTTCCCTATTGGTTTAGAGTCTAGTTAGAAATGTCAGTGTAATAGTTTTCAACTTAAAGTTCCTTGTAGAACGCCTGTAGGACTTGGAAAGTTTGTGCATGATGTCACATGCTACGATAAGAGAGGAGTTCTCTTTAGATGTGAGTTTAGTGACTCCATATGTTAAAAATGACCGTGAACAAATTTCAACTTTTTCTTTTTATTCCAAACTTAGCAGTTAGCACCTTTTTGGAAAGCTTTTACTGAGATATTCGGCTTTACATAGTGAAATATTATTGCAACAATCGCTCATTCCAATGTCTATTGCTGGGTAACTCTCAAACTTGATCTGCCACCCATGAATAGAAAGTCAAGTCCTTGGGAAATCATTTTTGTGCAAACATTTTTGCATAGCCCTGAACCTGAAGATACAATACTATTTTAAAGTTTATCAAAATATTTTTTACTCCAATTACCTACTAGAAGTCATGGTATAGTGTGTGAAATGTATGGACCTTTACTATTTTAGTAGTATAATTGAGGTTCATGAATTTAAAATTTCTCTTACCATTTTCAGTAAATGGTATAATTTATTGTGTTTTACTGGGTTGTAATGAATTAATTGTCTCACAGTACTAAAATAACTCGAACTATTGTGATTTTAATAGAACATTTTTATTATTGATGTTGATGATTGAATTATATTTAGTTTTTTATACTTGTAATATTTTGTCAAGTTTCGAACGATCGAAGCTTTATACTTTAGACTTTATCTAAAAATTGTATGTTTTTGTACTGTTCACCGTCCATTCGATTCTCTCTACTCAATATTTATTAGATATAAGTATGGGATTGTAACCAAACAGTGTCCTTCCGGGCTGGTGGCAAAAATTTACTTAACTCCCATAAGAAGGTAGTAGAAAATGTTAATTAAGGATTTTGTTTGTCTATGGTGAGTCGCTTTGGAAAACAAATTATGCTAGACCTTAGAATCTAACAGCTAAACAGCTCCCTCTCCAATACTAAGGTCAAAAATTCTTGCTGTGGTTCATTTTTCTTCTATGTGAGTTGAACGGACAATTATCAAGATTTCTGAATTGATTTGGTCCCAATCGGTACTCAGATATAAATATCTGCAAAATAGCATGGAATTTCAAATATATTCTCTCTCCAATGTTTTAGAGTTGTTCAGAAATCGGCATTTCAAGTTAGAGCAGATACAAATAATTTAGACTATTAGTGATGATTGGCAGAGGCCAAATAGTTTGGCTTATTTGGGATTAATTTATCCTATCTCTACCCCCAGGTGGATCGTTTCTGCCAATCATCTCACATTTACAGTACTTGATCGTGGGGCATAAAATTCAATTAGTTAAATCCTACAAATAATTATGACATTCCCAGAAAAGCTACTCTATTCTCTTTTTTGAACGTTTTTTCAAGTGTAGAGGTAGATGATTATAAATTCAGTTTCAATTGGGTACCTAATTTTCCAACACAGGATAATTGTCCATCAATTATCTATTATTCTTCGAACTTCATTCAACTTAGTTTTTATTGATATCATTTAGAACCTGAATTTTTCGTAACTATCGCTCAATTGTTAGTAGTATGAAGTGAAATCTTCTCCACCAATATCTTGATTCATATTTTGTGGCCTTAACAGCCTCATTAAATGCAGAAGTTTGAGCTTTAATTATTACTGGACAGACACTAAGAAAAACAAGATTTTCTGCTTCTGCGCAGTTAAAAAAAAAAAAAAATATGAAGATCTACCATTTTTAGAATTGTGTGTGATCAATGGGTTTTTCTTTGAAGAGTGTCCTTTGTAGTAGTTTTTTTCTATTTTTAAATTTGGTTTTTCCCCATCAAGTTTTTAATGTCATATTTGTATGATGTCACACTCATAAATATCTGGTGCGAGGGTTGAAACTAATCTCCAAACATGACTCAACTTGCATGGATACCACAGGTGTTTTCTGTGTATTGCATTTTTTCCCTTTGCAATATTGCTGTTATTTGACGATTCTTATATAAAAAGGGTGTCTCATGAACGTTCAAATTCATTAAATTCAGGGGTTGATTCCACAACTAATTTGCAACAAAAGATTACTTTCTTACCCGTATTATCTGTTTTCTTAGGTTAAAAAAAAGTTTCATATTTTCAATCTTGTGCCACTTAATTTACTATAACTCCCTCAATGTCCACATTGAATTTAAAATGGATTATACCATTTAAACGAGCGTTAAATTTCCTGTTTATCGCATACCAAACTAAAACTTTTGGAGCTGATTTGGTGCATGATGAATCGGATCAAACTAAACCTAAATTTAGTTTAGTAAGTGATAGATAGAAAATTGAACGCCCTTTCCAATAGTACCATAAATTATAAATTCATCATGAGAGTCAGCGAAGTTATGATCTATTTAGTGGCAAAAATCATAAACTAAAAAAAAAAAATTGTTTTCAAGTGAAAAACCTCGGAAAATAAGGGTATACAAAAAGTTGGATTTTTTGTGGAAATGAGTCGTA
This sequence comes from Adelphocoris suturalis, assembly GCA_030762985.1. NCBI lineage: Eukaryota > Metazoa > Arthropoda > Insecta > Hemiptera > Miridae > Adelphocoris > Adelphocoris suturalis. The sequence goes on from CM061045.1 coordinate 39,378,586, forward strand.
GAATCGACCTCTGAATTGAATGTATTTGAACCTGAGACATCCTCTATATTATACGAACCTTATCATGGAAAAGACATTCTTTTTTGTTTTTCCTAGAAGTTGGAATGCTCTTTACCACCTACAGACGGACACTTTTTTCTTGTTTTCAAGTTATTAGGGTCGCAAATAAACGAAAAGGAGGATAGATTTTAATGGAGGTAGATACGATTTTTGAGGAGGTTGGATTTCATTACCTTTGAGCTTAATAATTTCAAACCAATGAAAAAAATTGAGTAATCAATACTATTCACCACTTTAATGTTACATTCTTGAAAGCTAATTAATAAATTGTTGAAGCTCAAATCTCATTGGTACACTTTTCTTTGGTATGAAGAGTGGTTCTGGGGCATTTTGGCCTGAAATCCATTTCGGAGATTCCACATGATAATCTGATAATATAGTCTGTTATCAGTGCAAAGTCTTGTTTTATCTAGTGTCTCTAATTATGAAATATGCTGGAATCAATGTTTTCTTGCCTATAGTGAGCTTATTCCATGAAGGTTCGACAGTTGTAGCCTCATCTCTAAGGGTATCATAATCAATGATGAGTTTAAACGAAAGAAGTGGGTATGTCATACCCACTGTGGGTGGTGTGGATTCGATTGATGGTAGTGGATACTCTGAGACAAATGTTCTGACATCCTATTAGAAGCCAGGATCTGAACATTTAACCTCCTCAGTTATCTAATAGATAGAGATGAGGCATCATAGTATGTTTGAGCCCCTAATGAAAGTTTGATCAATTTGTTCTTTTTTCAGCTTAGGTAATCGGTAATAGGTATCATTTTTGTAGTAATGAAGAAGAATAGTAAGACATATTTGACATTTCTGACAGTTTTCTCTATAAGTGTAACATCAGTATATACTGTTGCAAAACACATCGTTTGCGGTCTTTTAATGCAGTTTTAATTGTAATAGTTAATTCTTTTTATATTTCAATTAGAGTAGGTGTTTTAAAAACGATACCTATTATCTTACTCGTCCATACAAATGTTGATCAGTAATTTGATTGCTGTTTGCTTTCTATTGTTTGATATCTCATTATCTGTTATATTTTTCTTAAACGCACATATCTATACATAGTAAATGAATCATAGTACGAAAATCTGGAAAACTTAGTAGGTTATGCGTATATGTAGTAATCTAGTCTTAATTAGTATGATTCTGTTAACATAACTAGAAACTAGTTGATGTTGCTACTTATTTCATTTTTAAATTGTGCATGCTTTTAGTGTGAGTTAAAACTGTACACTACCAAGGTTTACGTAACTGTTATCTGTAAATGAACTACTTTATTAAACTAGGTGTATGGGGTAGGTGTGGTAATGTAACCAATTTCATCTGATTCTGGAATAAAGGCTATGTTGAGTGTGGTGTGTTCTTGGATGAGTGGTCTGAAAAGGGGGGGGGGGGGGGTCAAGGAAGCAAGGCTGTGAGTAACTGACGACGTTTGCATTGCCTTAAGTGGCAGATGGACGAACTCAACCTGAAAAGGTTGTTGGAGTTTTTCTTTTCTTTACATATAGTATTATAAACAGTTTTCTATTTTGGCATACCATGTGTTCCAAAAATGTTTACGTTGGTGTTGAATTTTGACTTCCCAGTGTCATGGTTCTTGAGGAGAAAAAAAGGAATATAGGGAACGAGGGAACGCAACGAAAATTATTGGGATCATGTTGAGAAAAGTGGAGGGGTACCCACACAGGTGACTTTTTTTGGGGGGGTGGGGGGGGGGTACAGATGAATTTCTTATTATATAGTCTTCAGTAATCATGCAACATCGAGAACTATTACACACCAAACGTTCATGATTCTGAGATGTGTCAATTTGGTAGAAAACTGCATATGTTCGAATTTTACTTCTCATTAAGGCCAGGTTCCCACTGCTTGCTCCTCCTTTTTCTTAGCTGACAAATGTATGGAATATATATTGAGAAATACACCTAGAAAATAGGGGTTGTGAATAACAATAAAAAGTAAGACATTTCTCAATTCAATATAGAAACCTGACAGAAATTTGTGGAAGTCAATCTGAATACGTACGAGAAGTTAGAGCACCTCAAATGAAGATCATCTGATGGAGATTATGAGTGCTTAATGGAACAGAATTGTTGTGCTGTGATTCAAAAATTTCACTAGTGTTCTTCTTGTTTATTAGCTGTGTGTTGTTGGTCATTGCACGTCATTTGATTTAATTTCAGCTGATGTAGCAGATTGGCTTAGTTTACGATTCTGTGAAAGACTAATGAGTAATATTTACATCTCTTATATTTTGGTCAGGTCGACTAACTCACAAACTTTGGTTCCTACTCTTTTTGATATGGGTTCATTTAAAACATTAAAGCAAAGAATTCACACTGCCCCAAAGCATTTTAGAATTAGTTTCCTTTTCATTAAATTTGCCAATTATTTTATTTTGAATCATTGCTTAACTCAAATAGAGACTGATTACTAGGTTAGTTTATTTATACCTGCTCTCCATTTTAGCTTACCTCTATCAACATTACCTACCTTATTACACTTCATTGTTTATTCTTGGGAATTGGGAATGAATGAAGAAAGAGAAACTGAAACCTTTGAACGATTGCAAGAGATTTCCTTTAAACAATCAAACTTTGATCATTTCCAACGTTTTCTTTCTCAATATACAGCAAATTGATGTGTAATCCATCTAATCCATCCTGAACAAGTAAAAGTTGTTCTGAATGATTCATCCGTTTTTAGTTTTATGATCACTTAGGTGTTAGGTAAAAACGTTCAATTCGCAATTGCTACCCGTGAAACAGAAAAATGTTACATTTTAGTTTTGAATCTACACTTTGGGAAGTAAGTTCAGCCCCCCCCCCCCCCCCCCCATCCCAACACAAACTGCACCCCTCTATATTAAATCTTGTTTTTTTCCATTTTGGAGTGTGCTCAACAAATTTCATTATTAGGCAATACGTCTGCTATAATTAAACAAGAACTTTTGGTGTCCCCCAATCAAGACCCAAGAATTTATAGTCGTCTCTACCCAAGTATTCAAGCGGATCACATGAAAGTAGTAGGTTTCCTTGTCAGTATAATTTTACTATTTTCGTTTTGGTCCAGTATTTTCAATAATAAACCTTTGTAACTAATTAAGAAAAAATAATTATTAACACCCCACCCTCCTCTCCCGTTTAAAATTTGCTGGTTTACGTTTTTAAATATGTAGATTCCCAAAATTGAATTTAAAAAAATATATATAGGTCAGTGATCTGCACAGAAGGTATATCTAAAACAGAAATAATAAACCCCTGTAATAATGTGCAGCCTCAAGTAACGTAAATGAGATTCATACTTCATGAATCAATGGCTCCTGTTTAATTATTCTCCATAATGAAACTTCTGTTACCAAATAATGACAAAAAATTGAACTCAAACTTTTTTCTACAGGTTTGTTAAGTCATAATTGTGCCGATGTTTATTTATTTATTTTTATTTGATTTTTTCATTAAGACTGACTACTTGCAAGCTATTGACTGATTTTATTGAAATACAGAGACAAAACTACAAATACTGAACAAAAGAGGGGGCAGTAAAATGTATTCAACTACGATAGATAACATTTGAAGTGCAGATACCCGTTTTCGAATGCCCTTGAATGAAATCACATGAAAGATTCAATGTTATGGAGATGTAAAGTGTATGAGGTGCCTGCAAAAAAATTTCGTTCGAACAGATTTTTCAACTTTTCTTCATAACGACTGATGTATTCAAACTTCAGTTTGTATATGTAGAAACTAACTGAAGGTCTCCTTTGTGATTATAAATGCTAATATTAAAATCATAGTTTGGTTATCAATAAATATTTTTAGAGCCAATATGACCAAAAAACACCTGTATTTAAGCTTTCCTACCTTCTCGCGTCAAGAAAACAGAAGAGTCAGTCTCATTTGGAAGAACTTGGAATTATAATAAATTGAAAAAATTAGTATGCGTACAACACATTTAAATTCCATTCGTTATTCCTTCAGCAGGGTAAAAATAGAAGAATACAGTAGGTGAAAGAGTGATATTTTATTTTTCTCAAACTTGGTGTGGGTTCTTGAAGAGGGTGACTGAAACTACTATTGTTAGTTTTTTACTTTTATCATAGGCTTGCTACAATATTTTATTGCCAACAATTTGAATTACCATGTTTTTGTGATAGGTATCTACTTAATGATTTGCCTTCAACATCAACTGATTAAAATATCACATGGTTGTATTATGATTTTAGTAATGTGAGAAATTACACAAGCGTGATCCAGTAATGTCACATGAATGATTTATTGAGTAATATCTCAGTAACGAAGTACCTAATCATTCTCCTCACCTTACGTTGGATAAGCCAATTATATTGAAGTATAACCTTCAATGGGTACACATATAGCTGATGTTCCGAGGATACACACTGTCTCTCGTATTTTCTTCATTTTTCTCCCTGGTTGTTGTATATTTTGTCATCAATACCAAAGAAATATATATTTCAGAGTAGGAATGTATCATAAACGTTTCCAATTCTGAAAAAGTTAACTTTATTTCAGCAACACAGAGTAGTTTGTACTGTAGGTACTCTGCAATTCTAACAACAGTCTCAAAACGTTTCTACCAGTCTTAAATGATTTTTTTTTATTCTCATCTAATAACGTCTGGGATGGGAAGCCATATTTTGCTCTCTTACAAGTCTAGATAAAAGATGAATCATATTTCAATTTGTCTAAAGACCCTAACAAAACAGCAAAATGACAGAACGAGGAAGGGCGTGTGTGAATGTTTCAAACTGGAGAAGAAACGGAGTTCAGATATTTCCAAATTGATAGTGAATTTTCAGATCGACATACGTTTGGGAACCTGATTCACCATTAATGAAAATGACAGAAAGGGTATACAAAGTGTTAAAAACAAGATGAAACTTATCAATATTGTTTGCTGGGTACACTCCGATTCTCAGATGACACACACTCAATGCCAGGAGGGTGGGTACACACACACTGAAAGTCGGGTGTCTGACAACGACAAACCCCTCCCCTTGCGGACAATGTAGCAGGGGAAAAAATTGCTCAGGGCAATCTTCATCCCCGTGCGCTAGGAGGGTACTGTGGGGGTTCCCTCCTGTCCATCCTAGGCGTCAGAGAGGGGTATGAAGGGGTGGCAACCGACTCAGAGACGGGTGTACCCATTGGAGGTTAATTATATTGTATTGATAATGATGGCTTAGAATGATAGATCAGTTACTGGATTCTTGGATCAGATTCAATGAAATTAATTTTTTCTTGTTTAGATAGTAGATACTTCAAAGTCCTATTGATCAATTTTTGTTGATATAGAAATATCTAACTTTCTGCATATTGCTAATTTTAAACTCAAATTCAATTACTAGAATGAATTATTGTATAATTTATTGCTACCTACTGTCACATTGCTTTTACACAGCTTAAATTATATGATGTACAATAATAAAGACTTAGTGATGAAAATTGACCTTGACTCGAATTAACGGTTGTCAATCATAGAAGTTAAGGTAGATACCAGCTTTCAGAGTGTGCATTCCAAGAACTGGATATCTAGGAAGACAATTTTTTCATCATTTTGAACTGGATATCTAGAAAGACAATGTTTTCATCATTTTGAAATTCGCATGTCTGTTCATCCTCGGATGGTAGAAGGATGTTTTGCAAACGTTGAATAGTGTAACTCAACAACTGAGTTTCCCAGCTAAAGTATAGATTATCACGTTTTAAATGTTGTACAGTTTCACCCTTTCTCTAGGTGTGTAGTGTAGCTACGATATTTCTGGTGTCACCAAAGTTACTTCTTTATGTGTATGGTCTCATTATCATCCTGCAATTCCTATATTTTTGGATTACAATAATTCACAACTATATTTTCACTCGATGAACACAATTTTTGAATGAATCAGATTGCTATGATTCGAAGTTTGTATTTGTACTATGTATAATCCTTGTATCAAGGAGTTTTGTATGTAAATACCTATTTATTTTTGATCTGTTTGAGGCAGTTACCACTTTCATGTAACCTCTGATGTAGAAACTGTGGAACAGTGACACTTTGTCTATTATATAAATATATATACCGATTTCATCACAAAATGTAATGAAAACACATTAATACATTTTAATAAAAAAATTTCTTAATGTTTCGATACGACATAATTCATTTTAAATTTTTATTCAAGCTATTTTTCGCCCACTGAAATCCCATTCTACGACCGAATCCGTGAAAAATCGTGTGTATGTATGTGACAGGGGGAGAGCGAGAGAGAGAGAGAGGGGGGGGGGGGGGGATGTGGCACATTACATTTATCCCCAGTGGGAGCCGACAAGAAGCTGTGTGTGTGTCGTTTTTTCGGAAGGCTGCAAATTTACTTTTCATGAAACATTGTCGGGTGGTGTTCAATGTTGGTGGTGTTCGGCATGAGGTGGTAAAATTAAGTGTCGTTCGTATTTAAAAACTGACGGAAATGAGGTGATAAACCATACAGCCCACAACCAGAAACTCACTGTGAGGGTAGTAATAATCCATCTAGAATTTCATCGATATTATTAGAATTATGAATTTTGAGTGTTGGTATGGCTATTTCCCAATTTTCTAGGTTGTGCTGAGCGCCCTCAGAGAGCTCCCAGATATCGATGCCACTAACAAAGGGTTGAGCAATTTAAATTGTATTGCTTACAGGAAAAAAAAGACTGAATTTGTCCAGTACATTCATGACACATATGTATCACATAACGCACATTTCCCCCCTGGAACACTCAGATTACTTGGAACATAGAGCCCTGAATCGTAACGCCGCGCCGCTAGGGCTAGAGGAACACTCGGAAGAACATCCAGACCAACTTCCTAGGGGAACACTGGGGTGCTTTTTCGAGCCTTCGGGAACATCAAGGTGGTTTCCCATACCTCCTTCTTCTTCCTAATCTGATCTTAAGTCACAACAACTTTGCTTTCGTATTTCTTCTATTTACATGTCCACCACAGTACTAATTTGTGACTTTTTATCACGTTAAAGTTCACTTCTAAGATTTTTTTTCGCATTTTCGACTTTGTGTCACTAAAACTGTCATCTCCCATAATTTCTAGTCAAAACTCAAATTTGATTATACCGTAGGAAAGAACATTGGATTTCCAATATACCTGATGCCTTTTAAAAAAATGTATGGAGTAAACAGGTAAAAAAATAGTCGTAAGTGAAAAATTTGTGAAATTCCGAAAATGTTCACTTTTTTCAAAGTTTGTCTCTAGAAACATTCCGTATAGAAATTTTCATGCTGTAAGCCGAAAATTTGCATCACAGTCCCAGCTCTCCAACGGTGTAGTAAATTGTTTCTTTTCATCACTTATTAGAGTAAAAAATGACGTTTTTAGGGCAAAAAACGTGAATTTTCGGTGAAAATCTGCGTTTTTTATCAGAGTTAAATTTCCAATTTCATAAATTAGTTTGACATGGGATTTTATGTATTTTTGACGCTGAATCGAAAGGTTAAACTTTCAGATCTCCTCGAAAGTAAGGGCTTTTCCTTGGGGCAAAGGGCTCAAAATCGTTGTTCGTTTTCTCCTAAATTCATCTAAGGATACCATTATGGAAGGTCTGGGTTATTTTTGACCCGTACATACCTTTGTCCCAATTCGTTTACTTAGGGCCCGTTCCATCGCGGAGGATCATGAACTGATCCAGTCATGCCACTGCCGTTTTTGAGGTATAACTCCCGAGTCGGGATTAACTCCCTATGGTGGAACGAGCCCTTACCTACCTACCTAATTTTTGCCCGTTGTCTTGAAAAAACCGTCTTGATGATTGTCGGAAAGCTTTCTGTTAACAATTACAAACACAATAGAGGGGGGGGATTACAATATTTCATCTGAGATTGTTGGAACAGTCAATTTTGACGTAAGTAGATAGTTGCTTAGTACTCTGCGCTTGAAAACCATGACATCGTTTTCAAATCAAGGATATGCTGCTGGTTTACGGGTTCACCAACAGCAATGCCCTTGAAGCCATAAGGGCGTATCACCGGCGATTCCCTCAAAAACGTCTTCCTAACTACAAAATTTTTTCGAGTTTATGTAAGGACCTGCCGACTGTTATGAGCTTGTTCTATGTTACCTCTGTGTATCACTAACTATGGGTAAGTATGTCCTAACTCGCTACTAAAACTAATTTCAGTGTAAGTAAAGAATTTTCAATCTAATCCCTAATGTGTAAGAAACTCGAAAAGGATACACGTTCAAACACGCGAGAGGATCTACCACTGTAATAACTTTTTTTTCAAGACAGCGGGCATAAAAATTAGGTAGGAAATTATGTAAACGAATTGGGAGGTGTGCGTGTCATAAATAACCCAGACCTCCAACAATTGTATCCACAGATGAATTTAGGAGAAAACGAACAACGAGATTTCAGACCTTGACCTAAGGAAAAGCCCTTACTTATTTGTTTATCGAGGAGATCTAAGTTTTACCATTCGATTCAGCGTAAAAAATTCGTGAAATCCCATGTCAAACTAATTTATTAAATTCGAAATAAATTCTGATGAAAAACACCGATTTTCACCGAAAATTTACGTTTTGCCCTAAGAACGTCATTTTCTACCCTAATAAGTGATGTAAAGAAACAATTGACTACACCGTTGGGAAGCTGGGATTGTGATGCAACTTTTAGGTTTACAGCATGAAAATTTCTATACGAAACGTTTCGAGAGACAAACTTTAAAGAAAGTAAATAGGTACTTTCGGAATTTCACAAATTTTTCACTTAAGGCTAATTTTTTTACCCGTTTATTCCACTTAAATTTTGTTTTAAGGCATCAGGGAGATAGGAAATCTAACGCTCTTTTCAACGGTATAATCAGATTTGAGTTTTGACTGAAAATTTAGGGAGTTATGACAGTTTTAGTGACACAAAGTCGAAAACGCGAAAAAATCTTAAAAGTGAAAAAAGTGGTCTTTAGCGTGAATTAAAAAATATATGTTATAGGACAAAAAAGTCACAAATTAGTAGTAGAATCGAACCCTAGCCGGTATACAGGGTGTCTCCCTACTTGAGTTCATCAAACTCTGAGGGCTGATTCTACAGCTCATTTCTGATCGCAAGTTCCTCATAGAGATTTTTTTAAACGCTTCGTTTTCGAGTAATTTAAGATTTTTTCGTGTTTTCGACCTTATGACATTAAAACGGCCGTAACTCCCCTCAGAATCACTTTAAACTCAAACATAAGGACATCGTTGGAAAGAGCGTTAAATTTCCTATCTACCTGATGCCAAAAAAATCTTTTTTGAGCCATATTTATACGTAAAAAGGAGGCAAAAAGTAAATTTTGAGAACTTTTCAGAATTTGACTTTTTTCCATTTGTCGATTCGCTCTTACTTAATACAGACTATTTTGGATTAGCACTACACGGGAAAAACTTCCTCAGAATCTCAGCTTTTCAATGGTATAGTAAATTTCGTGAAAATGAACCTCTATAAAAATACGAGTTTGGAGTCGGTTGCTGCACATCAGTCGCAGTATCGTCTTCTGTGGGATGCTTGCTTTTATGGCCTTATAAAGAAATAGAGGCCAGGCTTGGAGTTAAAGCTCTCTCAGACTGTGCACATTGGGAAGCACATATCCTAAATCCATCCATACATACATATGAGTACGAAGTCCAGCCATAAGTTCGTATTTTACAACAACAAAAAATTTCAATAAAGAACACAGCTCTCAAATGTTAAAAATTGAGTAGGTAGGTACCTACCTACATTTTCACGATTTTTTATTTACCTACACGAAAGAAACATGAAAAAGTAATTAGGTATTCAAAATTATCTCCTTTTGTCCAAAATTTTAGTTCTGTGACAATGTAAGTGACTGTTATGATGGGGTCAAGGGGTAGTGCTCCTCCATCTCGCTTACAACCTAATTGTTGGTACAGAACTGTATGTTTGCCGTTTTTTCTGGGAATTCGTCCTTTGATTTAATCAGGGCATCTCTTCAGGCTATTTCCTCAAGCTTAGACCTCTAGAAGTAGTCCCGCAGAATGAGGTCAGGGCTCCATGACGGCCAACCTGAAGCTGAAATGAACTCGGGAATGTTCTGGCGTTGAGGACTGGGGCATAAATCTAGTAGGGACAACCTGTGTTGTCCCACAAACATTGTTTCTCAAAGCTTCACAACACGTTCCAAGATAAACGACTTCCGTGGCTCGAGTTTTGACTCCTTGTGAAGGACAAGAGGTCAAAACTCTGGCTCGAAGAAAATGTTACTGGGTTTATTTGGAACTTTTGATTAGCTTCTGGTTATATATAATTATAACTTCCTTTCAAAACAACCTCTGTATCTTTTTTTCTTCTTTTTTTAATATCTTCTATTTCCCTTCAAAAACGAATTTTACTAGTTGTGCAGCCACCTCTTGGAGTAGAGGGACTGAGTGCGAATTGACTTAGTTTTTTATTGCATATGTAATCATAAAACGAGGGGCATAAGACGATTGGCTCTTCATTTTGTTAGCTTTGTGCTGTTAGTACTTCCCTTCAAAACCAACAGTTGTATGGTATTCGTGTAGGTATTTCTATTGACATAGTTTATGAGATTTAAAATGAATATAGATGGACCTTTCTGACTCGCATTCTCGAGTGAAGCGATGAACACATTCCCAATCCATTAATTTCAAAATAGATAATTTTCAGTCGAAAATTAATTATTTATGTAACATAACATATAATAAGAGTAATTAATATCAAGTCAATAAATAAATAAAATAAATTTAAAAAAGACCTTTATAGAACTTAATGTATTAAAACAGGTCGGTATGTAAAAGAAAAATCTCTAGTTAGAAGTTCAGCAACCTTTCTTGTAAAAAAGAAAAGAAAAAAGTTCTAGTCATGCTTCACCCTACAAACACCATTTTTATGTTAATTAAAATTTTATAAGACACCTGAGCATTATTTTTGAACAAAAATGTATTTCAAAAACTTTTTCTTTTTAATCATGTTAAGCAATAACAACTATTTTATCTGATTTAGGACATTTTTTACTCACTTCACCAATTTTCAATGCTTTTTTTTAATTTAAGCACTTTGCAATGTAGAAAAATTAATTTCAATTTATGAAAAACACATTATTCCAGAATAAGCTCTTACAATAAAAACAAATGTTTTGGATTTGATAGATTTTTTTTTTTTTTTTTGGTGGTTTTGTGAGCAGATTTTACTGAAATTTGAGCATATTTTTGTGCACGGAAATCGTTGATGCTCCCCAAACTCATGCCCAACAATCTTTTTCCAAATGATTAAAACATTTTTTACTTTTAGAAGTATAGTCATTTTCGCCTTATGAGACTTAATTAGAAAATTTTGTTAGCACAATCGGTAAATGCTGGCCACCGAACTCATCCTTTCTTTTAACATGCTCGATTTTTTCAGACTAGAATGGACTGGAGAGTTATCAACTGGAACGACACACACACACACACACACATATATATATATATATATATATATATATATATATATATATATATATTAGAATAGAGCAAAACTATATAAAAAAACAGAGTAAAATCCTGTTTTGTCCCTTCAAAGCCCTAATTTCTCCACTTTACCTTTGCTAATTTTAACTTTTGGTCGAACTTTCAAAATCAGCGTTAAATTTCTTCTAAGTATTGTGTAGGTACTTTGAGTCTTAAGAAGTAACAACACCAGCTCAAATGTAGGTAATTTCATAGAAATGACATTTCTGCCGATCCTAGAACCTGGTTAATCTTATGGAAATTTCTTCATTCCAAGAGTAGCTTTCCAACATCATGGTCAACTTTGTAA